>CM059435.1:57248377-57464995 GCA_030390025.1 Squalus acanthias
CTCACTCACACACACACTCACACTCACTCTCCCACAAACTCACAGGCATCCCCATTCACACCCACACTCACACACACTCACACTCACACACACACGCACACACACTCACACTCACAAACACACTCACATACTCACACTCACTCACTCACACACACACAAACTCACACTCACACTCATACTCACACACACATTCACAATCATACACATTCACACACACTCACACACACGCACACACACACACACGCACACACACTAACACTCACAAACACACTCACATACTCACACTCACTCACTCACACACACACAAACTCACACTCACACACACAAGTACACACACACTCATACACACACTCACACACACTCATGCATACTCACAAACACACATACACTCATAATCACAGACACGCACTCACACACACACTCACACGCATACTCACAAACACTCACACACACTCATACTCACACACACACTCACACATACACACACTCACACACACACTCACTCACACTCATACTCACTCACACACACTCACACTCACTCACACACACACTCATATGCATACCCATTCACACTTGCACACACACACTCATACTCACACACACTCACACTCACACACACACACTCACACTCACTCAAACACACACTCACATGCATACCCATTCGCACCTACTCACACACACACACTCACACTCACTCACACACTCACACTCACACATGCACTCACTCACACTCACTCACACACACTCACACTCACTCAAACACACACTCATACGCATACCCATTCACACACACACTCACATGCATATCCATCCACTCGCACTCAGACACACACTCGCACTCACGCACACACTCACACTCACACAAACTCACACCCACACTCACACCCACACATACTCACACTCACGCACACACTCACAATCTCACACACACTCACACTCACACACACACACTCACTCACACTCACACACACACTCATACACACACACACTCACACACACACGCTCACACACATACTCACACACACACACTCACACACACTTACACTGACACACAATCACTCACACACACACCCACACGCATACCCATTCACATGCACACACTCACACACTCCCTCACATTAACTCACACTCACACACACACTCACATGCACACCTACTTTCACACACACACTCGCACTCACTCTCACACACACTCTCACTCACACTCACACACAAACTCACACTCACTCACACACACACACTCACACTCACTCAAACACACACTCATACACATACCCTTTCACACACACACTCACACATACCCATTCACACCTACTCTCACACACACACTCACTCACACACTCACACACACACTCAGTCACACTCACTCACTCACAGATACACTCACACTCACACACATTCACACTCACTCACACACACACTCACACTCACTCAAACACACGCTCATACGCATACCCATTCACACACACACTCACGCATATCCATTCACTCTCACTCACACACACTCGCACTCACACACGCACTCACACTCACACACACACTCACATCCACACACACACACAGACACTCACAGTCACACACACACACAAATTCACACTCACGCAGACACTCAGACGCACACACTCACATTCACACACACACTCACACACACACGTACACACACACTCAGACACACACACTCGCACACACACACTCACACTCACAACACACACACAAACTCACACTCACTCACACAATCACACACACAAACTCACACACACTTACACTCACACTCACTCACACTCACTCAAACACACACTCATACGCATATCCATTCACTCTCACTCACACACACACTCGCACACACACACACAAACTCACACTCACGCAGACACTCACACTCACACACACACTCTCACTCACACGCACACTCACACGCACACTCACACACACGTACACACACACTCAGACATACACTCGCACTCACACACACTCACACATGCACTCACACTCACAACACACACACAAACTCACACACACACTCACACCTACACTCGCACTCACACACACTCACACTCACACACACACAAACTCACACTCACACACACACTCACACATACTCACACACACACCCACATTCACGCACACACTCCCACACACGAACACTCACACACACACACAGACACACACACACACACTCACGCACAGACACTCACACACACTCTCATACTCACACACACTTACACACACACATACTCACACACATTCACACACACAGACTCACACACCCACACACACTCACCCTCACAATCACACACACTCACACTCACATACACACTCACACTCACACACAAACTCACACACACACAAACACACACTAAAAGGAGAGCTATCATTGTGGAAAGTGTTTAGAAAGCCTTTATTAGTTAGTCACAGAAACATGGGATTAAAATTGGGATCAATCCCTGCGCTGGAACAGGTAGGCCTAAGGCTCACCCGATATTGGGCCTCATTTACATCACCTGCAGGGCGCCATACATCGTACTCTCTCTATCACTCTCACACTCACCCTCACAATCACACACACTCACACTCACACACACACTAATACTCACACACACACACTCACACTCACTCACACACACACTCACACACACACTCACACTCACTCACACTCACACTCACACTCACTCACACACACTCTCACACTCACATTCACTCACACACACACTCATATGCATATCCATTCACACCCATTCACACACACATTCACACGCATACCCATTCACACCCACTCACACACTCACACTCCCTCACACACACACTCGCACTCACTCACACACACACTCACACTCACTCTCACACAAACTCACAAGGATACCCATTCACATCCACTCACAGATACACTCGCACCAACACACACTCACACTCACACACGCACAATCGCACTCACACACACACTCACACACATTCACACTCACACACACAAACTCACACTCACACACATACACACACTCACACACACATACACACACACACTAACACTCACACACACTCACACTCCTACTCACACACACCCTCACACATGTACACACACACTCGCACACACACACTCACACTCGCACACACTTACTCTCACACACACACATGTACACACACACTCACACACACACACACACTCATGCATTCTCACAAACACACACTCACACACACACACTCATACACACACCCACACTCACACACACACACTCACACACACTCTTATACTCACACACACTCACACACACACTCGCACTCACACACACACATTCACACACACTAAAAGGAGAGCTATCATTGTGGAAAGTGTTTAGAAAGCCTTTATTAGTTAGTCACAGAAACATGGGATTAAAAATTGGGATCAATCCCTGCGCTGGAACAGGTAGGCCTAAGGCTCACCCGATATTGGGCCTCATTTACATCACCTGCTGGGCGCCATACATCGTACTCTCTCTATCACTCTCACACTCACCCTCACAATCACACACACTCACACTCACACACACACTAATACTCACACACACACACTCACACTCACTCACACACACACTCACACACACACTCACACTCACTCACACTCACACTCACACTCACTCACACACACTCTCACACTCACATTCACTCACACACACACTCATATGCATATCCATTCACACCCATTCACACACACATTCACACGCATACCCATTCACACCCACTCACACACTCACACTCCCTCACACACACACTCGCACTCACTCACACACACACTCACACTCACTCTCACACAAACTCACAAGGATACCCATTCACATCCACTCACAGATACACTCGCACCAACACACACTCACACTCACACACGCACAATCGCACTCACACACACACTCACACACATTCACACTCACACACACAAACTCACACTCACACACATACACACACTCACACACACATACACACACACACTAACACTCACACACACTCACACTCCTACTCACACACACCCTCACACATGTACACACACACTCGCACACACACACTCACACTCGCACACACTTACTCTCACACACACACATGTACACACACACTCACACACACACACACACTCATGCATTCTCACAAACACACACTCACACACACACACTCATACACACACCCACACTCACACACACACACTCACACACACTCTTATACTCACACACACTCACACACACACTCGCACTCACACACACACATTCACACACACTAAAAGGAGAGCTATCATTGTGGAAAGTGTTTAGAAAGCCTTTATTAGTTAGTCACAGAAACATGGGATTAAAAATTGGGATCAATCCCTGCGCTGGAACAGGTAGGCCTAAGGCTCACCCGATATTGGGCCTCATTTACATCACCTGCTGGGCGCCATACATCGTACTCTCTCTATCACTCTCACACTCACCCTCACTCACAAACTCCCACACACACTCACACTCACACACACACTCACACTCACTCTCACACAAACTCACAAGGATACCCATTCACATCCACTCACAGATACACTCGCACCAACACACACTCACACTCACACACACACTCACACTCACACTCACTCACACAAACACTCACTCACAGACACACTCACACACACACACACTCACACTCACTCACACACTCCCACACACACTCACACACACACTCACACTCACACTCACTCACAGACAAACTCACACACACACACACTCACACTCACTCACACACACACTCACACTCACTCACACACACACACTCACACTCACTCACACACACTCACATGCATACCCATTCACACACACTGACTCACACACACACTCACACTCACTCACACACACACTCATACGCATGTCAATTCACACCCACTCTCACACACACTCGCATTCACTCACAAACACACTCACACACACACACTCACACACACTCACACTGACTCACACACACACTCACACTCACTCACACACACACTCATACGCATATCAATTCACACCCACTCTCACACACACTCGCACTCACACACATGCTCACACTCACACTTACTCACAAACACATTCACACGCATACCCATTCACACCCACTCACACACACACTCGCACTCACACACACCCTCACACTCACACTCACTCACACACACACTCACATGCATACCCATTCACACACACACTCAATTCACACACACTCACACTCACTCACACTCACTCACACACACACTCACTCACACACACACTCTCACGCATACCCATTCACACACACTCACACGCATACTCATTCACACCCACTCACACACTCACCCTCACTCACACACATACTCACATGTACTCACACACACACACTCACACTCACACATACTCACACACACGTACACACACACTCACACATACACTCACACTTACTCACACACAATCACACGCATACCCATTCACACACACCCACACACATACCCATTCACACCTACTCACACACACACTTGCACTCACACACACACTCACACGCATACTCACACACACTCACACTCATACTCACACACACTCACACTCACAAACACTCACACACACTCACACTCACTCACTCACACACTCATACGCATACCCATTCACACACACATTCAACGCATACCCATTCACACCCACTCATACACACACTCGCACTCACACACACACTCACACTCACAAGTACACACACACGTACACACACACACTCACACACACACTCACATACACGTGCACACACACAATCACACACACTCACACTCATGCATACTCACAAACAACATACACTCATACTCACAGACACACACTCACACACTCTGACACTCACACACACACACACACACATACACACATTCACACTCACACTCACACACACACACATTCATACACACAGACTCACACACCCACACAAACTCACACTCACAATCACACACACACACATACACACATTCACACTCACACACACACACATTCACACACACAGACTCACACACCCACACACACTCACACTCACACTCACACCCACACTCACACTCACTCACACACACACTCACACTCACTCACACACACTCTCACACTCACATTCACTCACACACACACTCATACGCATATCCATTCACACCCATTCACACACACATTCACACGCATACCCATTCACACCCACTCACACACTAACACTCCCTCACACACACACTCGCACTCACTCACACACACACTCACACTCACTCTCACACAAACTCACAAGGATACCCATTCACATCCACTCACAGATACACTCGCACCAACACACACTCACACTCACACACGCACAATCGCACTCACACACATTCACACTCACACACACACAAACTCACACTCACACACATACACACACTCACACACACACATACACACACACTAACACTCACACACACTCACACTCATACTCACACACACCCTCACACATGTACACACACACTCGCACACACACACTCACACTCGCACACACTTACTCTCACACACACACATGTACACACACACTCACACACACACACACACTCATGCATTCTCACAAACACACACTCACACACACACACTCATACACACGCCCACACTCACACACACACACTCACACACACTCTTATACTCACACACACTCACACACACACTCGCACTCACACACACACATTCACACACACTAAAAGGAGAGCTATCATTGTGGAAAGTGTTTAGAAAGCCTTTATTAGTTAGTCACAGAAACATGGGATTAAAAATTGGGATCAATCCCTGCGCTGGAACAGGTAGGCCTAAGGCTCACCCGATATTGGGCCTCATTTACATCACCTGCTGGGCGCCATACATCGTACTCTCTCTATCACTCTCACACTCACCCTCACTCACAAACTCCCACACACACTCACACACACACACACACTCACACTCACACACTCACCCTCACTCACACACTCCCACACACACTCACACACACACTCACACTCACACTCACACACACACACTCACTCACAGACAAACTCACACACACACACACTCACACTCACTCACACACACTCACACTGACTCACACACACACTCACACTCACTCACACACACACTCATACGCATATCAATTCACACCCACTCTCACACACACTCGCACTCACACACACCCTCACACTCACACTCACTCACACACACACTCACATGCATACCCATTCACACACACACTCAATTCACACACACTCACACTCACTCACACTCACTCACACACACACTCACTCACACACACACTCTCACGCATACCCATTCACACACACTCACACGCATACTCATTCACACCCACTCACACACTCACCCTCACTCACACACATACTCACATGTACTCACACACACACACTCACACTCACACATACTCACACACACGTACACACACACTCACACATACACTCACACTTACTCACACACAATCACACGCATACCCATTCACACACACCCACACACATACCCATTCACACCTACTCACACACACACTTGCACTCACACACACACTCACACGCATACTCACACACACTCACACTCATACTCACACACACTCACACTCACAAACACTCACACACACTCACACTCACTCACTCACACACTCATACGCATACCCATTCACACACACATTCAACGCATACCCATTCACACCCACTCATACACACACTCGCACTCACACACACACTCACACTCACAAGTACACACACACGTACACACACACTCACACACACACTCACATACACGTGCACACACACAATCACACACACTCACACTCATGCATACTCACAAACACACATACACTCATACTCACAGACACACACTCACACACTCTGACACTCACACACACACACACACACATACACACATTCACACTCACACTCACACACACACACATTCATACACACAGACTCACACACCCACACAAACTCACACTCACAATCACACACACACACATACACACATTCACACTCACACACACACACATTCACACACACAGACTCACACACCCACACACACTCACACTCACACTCACACCCACACTCACACTCACTCACACACACACTCACACTCACTCACACACACTCTCACTCACATTCACTCACACACACACTCATACGCATATCCATTCACACCCATTCACACACACATTCACACGCATACCCATTCACACCCACTCACACACTAACACTCCCTCACACACACACTCGCACTCACTCACACACACACTCACACTCACTCTCACACAAACTCACAAGGATACCCATTCACATCCACTCACAGATACACTCGCACCAACACACACTCACACTCACACACGCACAATCGCACTCACACACATTCACACTCACACACACACAAACTCACACTCACACACATACACACACTCACACACACACATACACACACACTAACACTCACACACACTCACACTCATACTCACACACACCCTCACACATGTACACACACACTCGCACACACACACTCACACTCGCACACACTTACTCTCACACACACACATGTACACACACACTCACACACACACACACACTCATGCATTCTCACAAACACACACTCACACACACACACTCATACACACGCCCACACTCACACACACACACTCACACACACTCTTATACTCACACACACTCACACACACACTCGCACTCACACACACACATTCACACACACTAAAAGGAGAGCTATCATTGTGGAAAGTGTTTAGAAAGCCTTTATTAGTTAGTCACAGAAACATGGGATTAAAAATTGGGATCAATCCCTGCGCTGGAACAGGTAGGCCTAAGGCTCACCCGATATTGGGCCTCATTTACATCACCTGCTGGGCGCCATACATCGTACTCTCTCTATCACTCTCACACTCACCCTCACTCACAAACTCCCACACACACTCACACACACACACACACTCACACTCACACACTCACCCTCACTCACACACTCCCACACACACTCACACACACACTCACACTCACACTCACACACACACACTCACTCACAGACAAACTCACACACACACACACTCACACTCACTCACACACACTCACACTGACTCACACACACACTCACACTCACTCACACACACACTCATACGCATATCAATTCACACCCACTCTCACACACACTCGCACTCACACACATGCTCACACTCACACTTACTCACAAACACATTCACACGCATACCCATTCACACCCACTCACACACACACTCGCACTCACACACACCCTCACACTCACACTCACTCACACACACACTCACATGCATACCCATTCACACACACACTCAATTCACACACACTCACACTCACTCACACTCACTCACACACACACTTACTCACACACACACTCTCACGCATACCCATTCACACACACTCACACGCATACTCATTCACACCCACTCACACACTCACCCTCACTCACACACATACTCACATGTACTCACACACACACACTCACACTCACACATACTCACACACACACACATGTACACACACACTCACACATACACTCACACTTACTCACACACAATCACACGCATACCCATTCACACACACCCACACACATACCCATTCACACCTACTCACACACAAACTTGCAATCACACACACACTCATACGCATACTCACACACACTCACACTCATACTCACACACACTCACACTCACAAACACTCACACACACTCACACTCACTCACTCACACACTCATATGCATACCCATTCACACACACATTCAACGCATATCCATTCACACCCACTCATACACACACTCGCACTCACACACACACTCACACTCACAAGTACACACACACGTACACACACACACTCACACACACACTCACATACACGTGCTCACACACACTTACACACACTCACACTCATGCATACTCACAAACACACATACACTCATACTCACAGACACACACTCACACACTCTGACACTCACACACACACACACATACACACATTCACACTCACACTCACACACACACAAATTCACACACACAGACTCACACACCCACACACACTCACACTCACAATCACACACACACTCACACTCACATACACACTCACACTCAAACTCACACACACACAAACACACACTAAAAGGAGAGCTATCATTGTGGAAAGTGTTTAGAAACCCTTTATTAGTTAGTCACAGAAACATGGGATTAAAATTGGGATCAATCCCTGCGCTGGAACAGGTAGGCCTAAGGCTCACCCGATATTGGGCCTCATTTACATCACCTGCTGGGCGCCGTACTCTCTCTATCACTCTCACACTCACCCTCACAATCACACACACTCACACTCACACACACACTCACACACACTCTCATATGCATCTCCATTCACACCCACTCACACACACACTCACACTCACACTCACTCACACACACACTCACACTCACTCACACACACACACACACTCACTCACACACACACTCATACGCAGATTCATTCACACCCACTCACACACACACTCACACTCACTCACACACACACTCACACTCACTCACACACACACTCATACGCAGATCCATTCACACACACTCACACACACACTCACACTCACTCACACACACACACTCACACTCACTCAGACACTCTCATATGCATATCCATTCACACCCACTCACACTCACACTCACTCACACACACACTCATACGCAGATCCATTCACACTCACTCTCACACACACTCACACTCACTCACACACACTCTCATATGCATATCCATTCACACCCACTCACACACACACTCACAACACACACACAAACTCACACACACACTCACACACACTCGCACTCACACACACTCACACACACACAAACTCACACTCACACACACACTCACTCTCACACACACTCACACTCACTCACACACACTCTCATATGCATATCCATTCACACCCACTCACTCACACACTCACAACACACACACAAACTCACACACACTCACACTCACTCACACACACATACTCACACTCACTCAGACACTCTCATATGCATATCCATTCACACCCACTCACACACACACTCACACTCACTCACACACACACTCACACTCACTCACACACACACTCATACGCAGATCCATTCACACTCACTCTCACACACACTCACACTCACTCACACACACTCTCATATGCATATCCATTCACACCCACTCACACACACACTCACAACACACACACAAACTCACACACACACTCACACACACACTCGCACTCACACACACTCACACTCACGCACACACAAACTCACACTCACACACACACTCACTCTCACACACACTCACACTCACTCACACACACTCTCATATGCATATCCATTCACACCCACTCACACACACACTCACAACACACACACATCTCACACACACACTCACACACACACTCGCACTCACACACACTCACACTCACACACACACACTCACACAAACACACACACACTCACACACACACACACACACTCACACACACACACTCACACACACTCTCATACTCACACACACTCACACACACACGTACACAAACACTTGCACACACTCACACTTACTCACACACACCCACACACATACCCATTCACACCTACTCACACACACACTCGCACTCACACACACACTCACACTCACACGCATACTCACACACACTCATACTCACACACACTCACACACACTCACACACACTCACACAGACACTTATACTCACACACACTCACATTCACACACACGCTCACAAATACACTGACACACACATTCACAATCACACACACACTCACACACACACTCACACTCACTCACACACACCCGCACTCACTCACTCACACACTCATACGCATACCCATTCACACACACATTCAACACATACCCATTCACACCCACTCAAACACACACTCGCACTCACACACACTCACACTCACATGCATACCCATTCAAACACACACTCACACGTATACCCATTCACACCCACTCACACTCGCACTAACACACACACTCACACTCACACTCACTCACAGTCACTCACATGCATACCCATTCACACACACTCACACTCACACTCACTCACACACACTCACTCACACACACACTCTCACGCATACCCATTCACACACACTCACACGCATACTCATTCACACCCACTCACACACACCCACATTCACTCACTCACACACTCATATGCATAACCATTCACACACACATTCAACACTTACCCATTCACACCCACTCACACTCGCACTCACACACAGTCACACTCACACGCACTCACACTCACTCACATGCATACCCATTCACACACACTCACACTCACTCACACTCACTCACACACACTCACACACACACTCACTCACACCCACTCACACACTCACCCTCACTCACACACATACTCACATGTACTCACACACACACACTCACACTCACGCACACACAAACTCACACTCACACACACACTCACTCTCACACACACTCACACTCACTCACACACACTCTCATATGCATATCCATTCACACCCACTCACACACACACTCACAACACACACACAAACTCACACACACACTCACACACACACTCACACTCACACACACACACTCACACAAACACACACACACTCACACACACACACACACTCACACACACACACTCACACACACTCTCATACTCACACACACTCACACACACACGTGCACACACTCACACTTACTCACACACACCCACACACATACCCATTCACACCTACTCACACACACACTCGCACTCACACACACACTCACACTCACACGCATACTCACACACACTCACACTCATACTCACACACACTCACACACACTCACACACTCACACAGACACTTATACTCACACACACTCACATTCACACACACGCTCACAAATACACTGACACACACATTCACAATCACACACACACTCACACACACACTCACACTCACTCACACACACCCACACTCACTCACTCACTCACACACTCATACGCATACCCATTCACACACACATTCAACACATACCCATTCACACCCACTCACACACACACTCGCACTCACACACACTCACACTCACATGCATACCCATTCAAACACACACTCACACGTATACCCACTCACACCCACTCACACTCGCACTAACACACACACTCACACTCACACACAGTCACTCACATGCATACCCATTCACACACACTCACACTCACACTCACTCACACACACTCACTCACACACACACTCTCACGCATACCCATTCACACACACTCACACGCATACTCATTCACACCCACTCACACACACCCACACTCACTCACACACTCATATGCATAACCATTCACACACACATTCAACACTTACCCATTCACACCCACTCACACTCGCACTCACACACAGTCACACTCACACGCACTCACACTCACTCACATGCGTACCCATTCACACACACTCACACTCACACTCACTCACACACACTCACACACACACTCACTCACACCCACTCACACACTCACCCTCACTCACACACATACTCACATGTACTCACACACACACACTCACACTCACACATACTCACACATACACTCACACTTACTCACACACAATCACACGCATACCCATTCACACACACTCACACACACACCCACTCACACACTCACCCTCACTCACACACATACTCACATGTACTCACACACACACACTCACACTCACACATACTCACACACACACACACGTACACACACACTCACACATACACTCACACTTACTCACACACAATCACACGCATACCCATTCACACACACCCACACACATACCCATTCACACCTACTCACACACACACTTGCACTCACACACACACTCACATGCATACTCACACACACTCACACTCATACTCACACACACTCACACTCACATACACGTGCACACACTCACACTCACAAACACTCACACACACTCATACTCACACACACTCACTCACACACACTCACACTCACTCACTCACACACTCATATGCATACCCATTCACACACACATTCAACCCATACCCATTCACACCCACTCACACACACACTCGCACTCACACACACACTCACAATTACACACACACAAGTACACACACACACGTACACACACACTCATACTCACATACACGTGCACACACACACTCACACTCATGCATACTCACAAACACACATACACTCATACTCACAGACACACACTCACACACTCTGACACTCACACACACACACATACACACATTCACACTCACACACACTCTCATACTCACACACATTCACACACACACTCACACTCACACACACACACACACATTCACACACATTCACACACACAGACTCACACACCCACACACACTCACACTCACAATCACACACACACTCACACTCACATACACACTCACACTCACACACAAACTCACACACACACAAACACACACTAAAAGGAGAGCTATCATTGTGGAATGTGTATCGTAACCCTTTATTAGTTAGTCACAGAAACATGGGTAGAAAATTGGGATCAATCCCTGTGCTGGAACAGGTAGGCCTAAGGCTCACCCGATATTGGGCCTCATTTACATCACCTGCTGGGCGCCATACATCGTACTCTCTCTATCACTCTCACACTCACTCACACACACACTCACACTCACTCACACACACTCACACACACACTCACACTCACTCACACACACTCTCATATGCATATCCATTCACACCCACTCACACACACACTCACACTCACTCACACACACACTCACACACACTCACACACACACTCATACACAGAGCAATTCACACCCACTCGCACACACACTCACACTCACTCACACACACTCTCATATGCAGATCCATTCACACCCACTCACACACACACTCACAACACACACACAAACTCACACACACACTCACACACACACTCGCACTCACACACACTCACACTCACACACACACAAACTCACACTCACACACACTCACTCTCACACACACTCACACTCACACACACACACTCTCATATGCATATCCATTCACACCCACTCACATACACACTCACAACACACACACAAACTCACACACACACTCACACACACACACTCACACTCACTCACACACACACACTCACACTCACTCAGACACTCTCATATGCATATCCATTCACACCCACTCACACACACACTCACACTCACTCATACACACACTCACACTCACTCACACACACACTCATACGCAGATCCATTCACACTCACTCTCACACACACTCACACTCACTCACACACACTCTCATATGCATATCCATTCACACCCACTCACACACACACTCACAGCACACACACAAACTCACACACACACTCACACACACACTCGCACTCACACACACTCACACTCACACACACACTCACACACACACACTCACACACACTCTCATACTCACACACACTCACACACACGTACACAAACACTTGCACACACTCACACTTACTCACACACACCCACACACATACCCATTCACACCTACTCACACACACACTCGCACTCACACACACACACACACTCACATGCATACTCACACACACTCACACTCATACTCACACACACTCACACACACTCACACACTCACACAGACACTTATACTCACACACACTCACATTCACACACACGCTCACAAATACACTGACACACACATTCACAATCACACACACACCCGCACACACACTCACACTCACTCACACACACCCACATTCACTCACTCACACACTCATACGCATACCCATTCACACACACATTCAACACATACCCATTCACACCCATTCACACACACACTCGCACTCACACACACTCACACTCACATGCATACCCATTCAAACACACACTCACACGTATACCCATTCACACCCACTCACACTCGCACTCACACACACACTTACACTCACACTCACTCACATGCATACCCATTCACACACACTCACACTCACACTCACTCACACACACACTCACTCACACACACACTCTCACGCATACCCATTCACACACACTCACACGCATACTCATTCACACCCACTCACACACACCCACACTCACTCACTCACACACTCATACGCATACCCATTCACACACTCATTCAACACTTACCCATTCACACCCACTCACACTCGCACTCACACACAGTCACACTCACACGCACTCACACTCACTCACATGCATACCCATTCACACACACTCACACTCACACTCACTCACACTCACTCACACACACTCACACACACACTCACTCACACCCACTCACACACTCACCCTCACTCACACACATACTCACATGTACTCACACACACACAGTCACACTCACACATACTCACACATACACTCACACTTACTCACACACAATCACACGCATACCCATTCACACACACCCACACACATACCCATTCACACCTACTCACACACACACTTGCACTCACACACACACTCACACGCATACTCACACACACTCACACTCATACTCACACACACTCACACTCACACACTCACACACACTCACACTCACAAACACTCACACACACTCATACTCACACACACTCACTCACACACACTCACACTCACTCACTCACACTCATATGCATACCCATTCACACACACATTCAACCCATACCCATTCACACCCACTCACACACACACTCGCACTCACACACACACTCACACTCACACTCACTCACACACACACTCACTCACACACACACTCTCACGCATACCCATTCACACACACTCACACGCATACTCATTCACACCCACTCACACACACCCACACTCACTCACTCACACACTCATACGCATACCCATTCACACACACATTCAACACTTACCCATTCACACCCACTCACACTCGCACTCACACACAGTCACACTCACACGCACTCACACTCACTCACATGCATACCCATTCACACACACTCACACTCACACTCACTCACACTCACTCACACACACTCACACACACACTCACTCACACCCACTCACACACTCACCCTCACTCACACACATACTCACATGTACTCACACACACACAGTCACACTCACACATACTCACACATACACTCACACTTACTCACACACAATCACACGCATACCCATTCACACACACCCACACACATACCCATTCACACCTACTCACACACACACTTGCACTCACACACACACTCACACGCATACTCACACACACTCACACTCATACTCACACACACTCACACTCACACACTCACACACACTCACACTCACAAACACTCACACACACTCATACTCACACACACTCACTCACACACACTCACACTCACTCACTCACACTCATATGCATACCCATTCACACACACATTCAACCCATACCCATTCACACCCACTCACACACACACTCGCACTCACACACACACTCACACTTACACACACACAAGTACACACACACACGTACACACACACTCACACTCACATACACGTGCACACACACACTCACACACACACTCACACTCATGCATACTCACAAACACACATACACTCATACTCACAGACACACACACACACACTCTGACACTCACACACACACACATACACACATTCACACTCACACACACTCTCATACTCACACACATTCACACACACACTCACACTCACACACACACACACATTCACACACATTCACATACACAGACTCACACACCCACACACACTCACACTCACAATCACACACACACTCACACTCACATACACACTCACACTCACACACAAACTCACACACACACAAACACACACTAAAAGGAGAGCTATCATTGTGGAAAGTGTATCGAAACCCTTTATTAGTTAGTCACAGAAACATGGGTAGAAAATTGGGATCAATCCCTGCGCTGGAACAGGTAGGCCTAAGGCTCACCTGATATTGGGCCTCATTTACATCACCTGCTGGGCGCCATACATCGTACTCTCTCTATCACTCTCACACTCAGTCACACACACACTCACACTCACTCACACACACTCACACACACACTCACACTCACTCACACACACTCTCATATGCATATCCATTCACACCCACTCACACACACACTCACACTCACTCACACACACACTCACACACACTCACACACACACTCATACACAGAGCAATTCACACCCACTCGCACACACACTCACACTCACTCACACACACACTCACAATCACTCATACACACTCTCATATGCATATCCATTCACACCCACTCACACACACACTCACAACACACACACAAACTCACACACTCACTCTCACACTCACTCACACACACTCACACTCACACACACACAAACTCACACTCACACACACACTCACACATACTCACACACACACCCACACTCACACACACACTCACACACACGCACACACACACAAAATCACACTCACACACACTCACACACACACACACTCACACACACACACACTCACGCACAACCACTCACACACACTCTCATACTCACACACACTCACACACACACATGTACACAAACACCCACACACACTCACACTTACTCACACACAATCACACGCATGCCCATTCACACACACACACACACATACCCATTCACACCTACTCACACACACACTCGCACTCACACACACACTCACACTCACACGCATACTCACACACACTCACACTCATACTCACACACACTCACACTCACACACACTCACACAGACACTCATACTCACACACACTCACATTCACACACACGCTCACAAATACACTGACACACACATTCACAATCACTCACACACTCACACACACACTCACACTCACTCACACACACCCACACTCACTCACTCACACACTCATACGCATACCCATTCACACACACATTCAACACATGCCCATTCACACCCACTCACACACACACTCGCACTCACACACACTCACACTCACACTCAATCACACTCACTCACATGTATACCCATTCACACCCACTCACACTCGCACTCACACACACACTCACACTCACACTCACTCACACTCACTCACATCCATACCCATTCACACACTCACACTCACACTCACTCACACTCAATCACACACACTTACACACACACACACTCACACGCATATTCATTCACACCCACTCACCCTCACTCACACACATACTCACATGCACTCACACACACACACACTCACACTCACACACACTCACAAACACTCACACACACTCACACTTACTCACACACAATCACACGCATACCCATTCACACACACCCACACACATACCCATTCACACCTACTCACACACACACTCGCACTCACACACACACTCACTCACACGCATACTCACACACACTCACACTCATACTCACACACACTCACACTCACACACTCACACACTCTCACACTCACACACATGCTCACAAATATACTGACACACACATTCACAATCACACACACGCTCACACTCACTCACACACTCTCACACTCACTCATACTCACACACACTCACACACTCACACACACTCACACTCACTCACACACTCACACACACTCACACTCACTCACATACACACTCACGCATACCCATTCACACACACACTCACACGTATACCCATTCACACCCACTCACACTCACACTCGCTCACACACACACTCACTCACACACACTTACACTCACTCACACACACTTACACTCACTCACATACACACTCACACGCATTCTTATTCACACCCACTCACACTCACTCACACACACTCACACTCGCTCACACACACACTCACACTCACACACACTTACACTCACTCACACACACACTCTCATGCATTCCCATTCACACACACACTCACACACACACACAAGCATACCCATTCACACACACTCACACACACACTCACACTCACACACACGCTCACACTCACACACACTCACACACACACTCACACACATAAACTCACACTCACACATATACACACACTCACACACACATACACACACACACACTAACATTCACACACACACTCATACTCACACACACAGTCACGCATACGCACACACGTACACACACACTCACACACACACCCACACACACACTCACACATGTACACACACACACGCACACACACACTCGCACACACATGTACACACACACACACTCGCACACACTCGCACACACACACTCACACTTACACACACTCGCACTCACACACACAAAAGTACACACATACTCACACACACACACTCACACTCACACGCATACTCACTCACACTCACACATGCACACTCACACACACTCACACACACACACTCACACGCTCACACTCACACACACTGAAACACACACTCACACACTCACACACACTCACACAAACACTCACACTCACTCACACTCACTCACACTCACACTCACACGCATACCCATTCACACACACACACACACACACACACACTTATACCCATTCACACCCACTCACACTCACTCACACAAGCACTCACACTCACACACACTCACACGCACACACACTCACACACACATGTACACAGACACTCACACACACACTCACACACACACTCACACTCACTCTCACACTCACACTCACACACACTCACATGCACACGTACACACACTCACACTCACACACACACTCACACACACACACTCACACACACACTCACACTCACACACACACTCACACTCACACGCACCCGCACTCACACACACAAGTACACACACACTCTCACACACACTCACACTTGCTCTCACACACACAAGTACATACACACACTCACACTCTCACATGCACTCACGCTTATTCACAAACACACAAACACACATACTCATACTCACACTCACATGCATTCTAACAGACAGTCACACACACACTCACACTCACGCTTATTCACAAACACACATACTCACACTCACACGCATTCTCACACACACTCACACACACTCACACACACTTAAAGGAGAGCCATCATTGTGGAAAGTGTTTAGAAAAACTTTATCAGTTATTCACAGAAACATGGGATTAAAAATTGGGATCGATCCATGCGCTGGAACAGGTAGGCCTAAGGCTCACCCGATATTGGGCCTCATTTACATCACCTGCTGGGCGCCATCAGGCAGTTCGATGGTGAAGATCATTCGAATTTCAGTCCATTGCATCGGCAGTAGTGGCTGTCAGGTAAGTCCTGGGAGAGAGGGAGGAGAGAGGGTGAGCGAGGGGGGAGGGATCGGGAGAGGGAGGGGGGAGGGATCGGGTGAGCGAGGGGGGGAGGGATCGGGAGAGCGAGGGGGGAGGGGATCGGGAGAGCGAGGGGGGGAGGGATCGGGAGAGGGAGGGGGGGAGGGATCGGGAGAGGGAGGGGGGGAGGGATCATGTGAGCGAGGGGGGGAGGGATCGGGTGAGCGAGGGGGGGAGGGATCGGGAGAGGGAGGGGGGGAGGGATCGGGTGAGCGAGGGGGGGAGGGATCGGGTGAGCGAGGGGGGGAGGGATCGGGAGAGGGAGGGGGGAGGGGATCGGGAGAGCGATGGGGAGGTGATAGGGAGAGCGAGGGGGGAGGAGAGAGGGAGAGCGAGGAGGGGGAGGGGATCGGGAGAGTGAGGGGGGGAGGGATCGGGTGAGCGAGGGGGGAGGAGAGAGGGAGAGCGAGGAGGGGGAGGGGATTGAGAGAGCGAGGGGGAGGGGATCGGGAGAGCGAGGGGGAGGGGAGGGGATCGGGAGAGCGAGGGGGGAGGGGAGGGGATCGGGAGAGCGAGGGGAGGGGATTGAGAGAGCGAGGGGGGGAGGGGAGGGGATCGGGAGAGGGGGGGGAGGGGATCGGGAGAGCGAGGGGGGAGGTGATCGGGAGAGCAAGGGGGGAGGGGAGGGGATTGGGAGAGCGAGGGGGGAGGGGAGAGGATCAGGAGAGCGAGGGAGGGAGGTGATCGGGAGAGCGAGGGGGGAGGGGATCGGGAGAGCGAGGGGGGGAGGGGATCAGGAGAGCGAGGGGGGAGGGGAGGGGATCGGGAGAGCGAGGGGGGAGGGGATCGGGAGAGCGAGGGGGGAGGGGATCGGGAGAGCGAGGGGGGAGGGGATCGGGAGAGCGAGGGGGAAGGGGAGGGGGTCGGGAGAGCAAGGGGGGGAGGGGATCAGGAGAGCGAGGGGGGAGGGGAGGGGATCGGGAGAGCGAGGGGGGAGGGGATCGGGAGAGCGAGGGGGGAGGGGATCGGGAGAGTGAGGGGGGAGGGGAGGGGATCGGGAGAGCGAGGGGGGAGGGGATCGGGAGAGCGAGGGGGGAGGGGATCGGGAGAGCGAGGGGGGAGGGGAGGGGATCGGGAGAGCGAGGGGGGAGGGGAGGGGATCGGGAGAGCGAGGGGGGAGGGGATCGGGAGAGCGAGGGGGGAGGGGATCGGGAGAGCGAGTGGGGAGGGGAGCAGGAGAGCGAGTGGGGAGGGGATCGGGAGAGCGAGGGGGGAGGGGAGTGGATCGGGAGAGCGAGGGGGGAGGTGATCGGGAGAGCGAGTGGGGAGGGGATCGGGAGAGCGACAGGGGAGGGGAGGGGATCGGGAGAGCGAGGGGGTAGGGGAGGGGATCGGGAGAGCGAGGGGGGAGGGGAGGAGATCGGGAGAGCGAGGGGGGAGGGGATCGGGAGAGCGAGTGGGGAGGGGATCGGGAGAGCGACAGGGGAGGGGAGGGGATCGGGAGAGCGAGGGGGGAGGGGAGGAGATCGGGAGAGCAAGGGGGGAGGGGAGGGGATTGGGAGAGCGAGGGGGGAGGGGAGAGGATCAGGAGAGCGAGGGAGGGAGGTGATCGGGAGAGCGAGGGGGGAGGGGATCGGGAGAGCGAGGGGGGGAGGGGATCAGGAGAGCGAGGGGGGAGGGGAGGGGATCGGGAGAGCGAGGGGGGAGGGGATCGGGAGAGCGAGGGGGGAGGGGATCGGGAGAGCGAGGGGGGAGGGGATCGGGAGAGCGAGGGGGAAGGGGAGGGGGTCGGGAGAGCAAGGGGGGAGGGGAGGAGAGCGAGGGGGGAGGGGAGGGGATCGGGAGAGCGAGGGGGGAGGGGATCGGGAGAGCGAGGGGGGAGGGGATCGGGAGAGAGAGGGGGGAGGGGAGGGGATCGGGAGAGCGAGGGGGGAGGGGATCGGGAGAGCGAGGGGGGAGGGGATCGGGAGAGCGAGGGGGGAGGGGAGGGGATCGGGAGAGCGAGGGGGGAGGGGAGGGGATCGGGAGAGCGAGGGGGGAGGGGATCGGGAGAGCGAGGGGGGAGGGGATCGGGAGAGCGAGTGGGGAGGGGAGCAGGAGAGCGAGTGGGGAGGGGATCGGGAGAGCGAGGGGGGAGGGGAGTGGATCGGGAGAGCGAGGGGGGAGGTGATCGGGAGAGCGAGTGGGGAGGGGATCGGGAGAGCGACAGGGGAGGGGAGGGGATCGGGAGAGCGAGGGGGTAGGGGAGGGGATCGGGAGAGCGAGGGGGGAGGGGAGGAGATCGGGAGAGCGAGGGGGGAGGGGATCGGGAGAGCGAGTGGGGAGGGGATCGGGAGAGCGACAGGGGAGGGGAGGGGATCGGGAGAGCGAGGGGGGAGGGGAGGAGATCGGGAGAGCGAGGGGGGAGGAGATCGGGAGAGCGAGTGGGGGAGGGGATCGGGAGAGCGAGGGGGGAGGGATTGGGAGAGTGAGGGGGGAGGGGATCGGGAGAGCGAGGGGGGAGGGGATCGGGGAGAGCGAGTGGGGGAGGGGATCAGGAGAGCGAGGGGGGAGGGGATTGGGAGAGCGAGTGGGGGAGGGGATCGGGAGAGCGAGGGGGGAGGGGATTGGGAGAGCGAGGGGGGAGGGGATCGGGAGAGCGAGGGGGGAGGGGATCGGGAGAGCGAGGGGGGAGGGGATCGGGAGAGCGAGGGGGAAGGGGAGGGGATCGGGAGAGCGAGGGGGGAGGGGAGGAGAGCGAGGGGGGAGGGGAGGGGATCGGGAGAGCGAGGGGGGAGGGGATCGGGAGAGCAAGGGGGAAGGGGAGGGGATCGGGAGAGCGAGGGGGGAGGGGATCGGGAGAGTGAGGGGGGAGGGGAGGGGATCGGGAGAGCGAGGGGGGAGGGGATCGGGAGAGCGAGGGGGGAGGGGATCGGGAGAGCGAGGGGGGAGGGGAGGGGATCGGGAGAGCGAGGAGGGAGGGGATCGGGAGAGCGAGGGGGGAGGGGATCGGGAGAGCGAGTGGGGAGGGGATCAGGAGAGCGAGTGGGGAGGGGAGGAGATCGGGAGAGCGAGGGGGGAGGAGATCGGGAGAGCGAGTGGGGAGGGGATTGGGAGAGCGACAGGGGAGGGGAGGGGATCGGGAGAGCGAGGGGGGAGGGGAGGAGATCGGGAGAGCGAGGGGGGAGGAGATCGGGAGAGCGAGTGGGGGAGGGGATCGGGAGAGCGAGGGGGGAGGGGATTGGGAGAGCGAGTGGGGGAGGGGATCGGGAGAGCGAGGGGGGAGGGATTGGGAGAGTGAGGGGGGAGGGGATCGGGAGAGCGAGGGGGGAGGGGATCGGGAGAGCGAGTGGGGGAGGGGATCAGGAGAGCGAGGGGGGAGGGGATTGGGAGAGCGAGTGGGGGAGGGGATCGGGAGAGCGAGGGGGGAGGGGATTGGGAGAGCGAGGGGGGAGGGGATCGGGAGAGCGAGGGGGGAGGGGATCGGGAGAGCGAGGGGGGAGGGGATCGGGAGAGCGAGGGGGAAGGGGAGGGGATCGGGAGAGCAAGGGGGGAGGGGATCAGGAGAGCGAGGGGGGAGGGGAGGGGATCGGGAGAGCGAGGGGGGAGGGGATCGGGAGAGCGAGGGGGAAGGGGAGGGGATCGGGAGAGCGAGGGGGGAGGGGATCGGGAGAGTGAGGGGGAGGGGAGGGGATCGGGAGAGCGAGGGGGGAGGGGAGGAGATCGGGAGAGCGAGGGGGGAGGAGATCGGGAGAGCGAGTGGGGGAGGGGATCGGGAGAGCGAGGGGGGAGGGGATTGGGAGAGCGAGTGGGGGAGGGGATCGGGAGAGCGAGGGGGGAGGGATTGGGAGAGTGAGGGGGGAGGGGATCGGGAGAGCGAGGGGGGAGGGGATCGGGAGAGCGAGTGGGGGAGGGGATCAGGAGAGCGAGGGGGGAGGGGATTGGGAGAGCGAGTGGGGGAGGGGATCGGGAGAGCGAGGGGGGAGGGGATTGGGATAGCGAGGGGGGAGGGGATCGGGAGAGCGAGGGGGGAGGGGATCGGGAGAGCGAGGGGGGAGGGGATCGGGAGAGCGAGGGGGAAGGGGAGGGGATCGGGAGAGCAAGGGGGGAGGGGATCAGGAGAGCGAGGGGGGAGGGGAGGGGATCGGGAGAGCGAGGGGGGAGGGGATCGGGAGAGCGAGGGGGAAGGGGAGGGGATCGGGAGAGCGAGGGGGGAGGGGATCGGGAGAGTGAGGGGGAGGGGAGGGGATCGGGAGAGCGAGGGGGAGGGGATCGGGAGAGCGAGGGGGGAGGGGATCGGGAGAGCGAGGGGGAGGGGAGGGGATCGGGAGAGCGAGGAGGGAGGGGATCGGGAGAGCGAGGGGGGAGGGGATCGGGAGAGCGAGTGGGGAGGGGATCAGGAGAGCGAGTGGGGAGGGGATCGGGAGAGCGAGGGGGGAGGGGAGTGGATCGGGAGAGCGAGGGGGGAGGTGATCGGGAGAGCGAGTGGGGAGGGGATCGGGAGAGCGACAGGGGAGGGGAGGGGATCGGGAGAGCGAGGGGGTAGGGGAGGGGATCGGGAGAGCGAGGGGGGAGGGGAGGAGATCGGGAGAGCGAGGGGGGAGGGGATCGGGAGAGCGAGTGGGGAGGGGATCGGGAGAGCGACAGGGGAGGGGAGGGGATCGGGAGAGCGAGGGGGGAGGGGAGGAGATCGGGAGAGCGAGGGGGGAGGAGATCGGGAGAGCGAGTGGGGGAGGGGATCGGGAGAGCGAGGGGGGAGGGGATTGGGAGAGCGAGTGGGGGAGGGGATCGGGAGAGCGAGGGGGGAGGGATTGGGAGAGCGAGGGGGGAGGGGATCGGGAGAGCGAGGGGGGAGGGGATTGGGAGAGCGAGTGGGGGAGGGGATTGGGAGAGCGAGGGGCGAGGGGATCGGGAGAGCGAGGGGGGAGGGGATCAGGAGAGCGAGGGTGGAGGGGTGGGGATCAGGATAGCGAGGGGGGAGGGGATTGGGAGAGCGAGGGGGGAGGGGATCAGGAGAGCGAGGGGGGAGGGGATCGGGAGAGCGATGGGGGAGGGGATCGGGAGAGCGAGGGGGTAGGGGATCGGGAGAGCGAGGGGGGAGGGGATCGGGAGAGCGAGGGGGAAGTGGATCGGGAGAGCTAGTGGGTAGGGGATCGGGAGAGCGAGTGGGTAGGGGATCGGGAGAGCGAGGGGGGAGGGGATCGGGAGAGCGAGGGGCGAGGGGATCGGGAGAGCGAGGGGCGAGGGGATCGGGAGAGCGATGGTGGAGGGGATCGGTTGGGACGGGGTCAATTGGGCGGGTCAATGGAGTTCTCTCCTGTTCCTCTCGGCTCCACATTCCGGTAAGTAGATTGTACAAACTTAACTTGTTGGTGACAAGCTGCAACGGCCCTGTAAAGCCTGCCCATTAGGCCACATGGAGACCTGGTTTCCCTGAACGCACTGACCCGGGGCTGGCTGCATTCAGGGGAGCCCAATTTTACAAAGGGGGGCCTCAAGCAGGCGCTTGGTCCCGTATTTGCATATGCAAAAACGCTAACACCTGATTAGCCTTCGACAATATGGCGGGAGACGCGATTCCGGCGCCCTCTGCCCGCCATATTGGATGCCCGTTTCGTGCCTGGATTATGGGCGCTGCGCCAGCGAATTTCTAGGCCGCTGTGTGATTGTAGGAGCTTGGTCAGTCAGATCAAAGCTGACGGCTGCTCCCTTTCTCAGAGCAAAGGGAGGGAAAGATTCATGACTCTGTCACTGAAAGGTGTGCCACTTGTTGAACATCAATTCCTGTTTTTTAAATACTCTTACTAATACTCTCATGCATTTTGGCAACCATAACATATCATTATAAATGGAACAAAAGAGTTTTAATTCCACGAAAATAGATTGCTGGAGCTGCAGGCATGGGATAATTTATGTGCAGTTATGAAAAAGCAAAACTTGTCACGCACAAGCCCCTCCACCGACCTGTGCCCTTCGTAACATTTTGTGAATTGGGAACACCTGCAACATAACACAAGTCACAACAGCACAGTTACCAGCCTTCTCAAGAAAGTGCAGCTCCCGTACAATCTAAATCATCTCAATCTGACCATGAGGGCTGGGGATGCAGATTGGGAGGTCGAGGAATCTCAAGACTCCCAACATCAAACTGAGTCCATCAAACCACTCCATATTTTCTGAAAGAACCAATGTTTTCGACAGGCAAGGGTCACAGGATCGAAGGACCTTGTTGCCCTTGGAGGGTCGTATGTGGATCCAGTAGTGTAGTGGTGATGTTGCTGCACTAATAATCCAGAGCACGTGACTTCAAATCACACCACAATAGTTTGTGAATTTGAGGAATAACCTGGAATAAAATGCTGCTTTCAGTAAAAGTGACCACAAAGCTGTCGGATTGTCAGGAAAAAGCCAACTGGTTTACTTACGGTCTTTAGGGAAGGAAAGCTGCCATCCTTACCCAGTCTGGGCTGTATGTGACTCCAATCCCACACCAATGTGGTCCTCAACTAGGGGTGGGCATTAACTCTCAGCCTTATCAGCAACGCCCACAGCCTGGGAATGAAAGAGTCCTGTGCTGCCCCAATCACACGCGTGCGAAGAGTGCGAGAAAGAAAGAGTTGTTCACTCAGAAACAGCTCCAATGCTTCACACTGAATGAATGCGAACATACAAAACTGACAGCAGGAAAAGGCCAGATGGTCCATCAGGTCTGCCCCACCCCATTATGCCTGGAGCAGTGTGACCGGACACGTTCCCCACCCCTCTCCCTCTCCCCTCCCCCTCCCGCAGCCTCCTGGGGGAGGGGAGAGAAACCCAGGGTCAATAAGGGAAAAAATATTCTGGAAAATTCCTCTCCGACCCCCTTACTTTAAGTTTTGTTATTTAGGCAAATCCTGTAGCCAATTCAGTACACAGCAAGATCCCACAAACAGGAAATGAAATAAATAGCCGGTTAACCTGCGTTATTTTTGAGGGAGGAGGATTGTGGGATGGATGTTGGCCTATCTGTTTCAAATAGTATCATGGGATCTTTAACGTCCAACTGAAGATGCACCTAAGACCTTAGTTTAACATGTTACTTGATGGCTAGCACCTCTGACAATGTGGCACTCCCTCAACATTGCACTGCAGTTTGGGCCTAGATTATGTATTCCCGTTCTAAATTGGGAATTGACCTCAGCTTCTGACTCAGAGGCAAGAGTGCATCCAACTGAGACAAGCTGGCCTGGCTTCCTATTGAACAGAAAGAATTCAGGGAACCTAACTGAGGTTTTCAGAATCATCAGGGACCAACAGAGCTGATCCAGGCTCACTGGTCACCACGGTGAAGGAATCTTGGGGGAATAATTCGGTTGCATTGCGCCTCCCATTAGCGCCTTAAGAGGGCGCTAATGGGGTGCAAAGCAACTAGCGCCCGGGTGCGGCGATGTTTGCGCCGCTCGCGAAATTGACCAGACATTTTGCGGCAGCGCTAAACACTACCGCCACAATCTCCTGCGCCGGCAGATCGTGACATCAGTCGAGCGTGTAACGCCCCGGTAGCGCCCTGGACCAGATATTGAGTGGCGCCCCCTGCCTTTCCGCCTGCCGCTAGCAACGACAGGTTGAGGGGAGCGTTTTGCAGTCGGGAAGGGACTGGGGGAGCGCTATTTAAAGGCGACCGCTTCCTGCCTTTATTTGTCGGCGACATTTTTGCACCACGCATTCTGAGAGAGAGAGAGAGGGACTTCTGGAGATATTCAACGCTGTGTGAAGGAGTTTTGGGTACTGAGCAGCACTTTGCAGGTTCATTTTGATTTGACCTTCCTTGCATCGATTTAGAAGAGACTCGGGGGGCTGCACTCTAAGCTCTTTCCCTGGTTCTCTCCATTGTTCTTTCCAGCAGATTTGATGTACAGGTCTCTCCAGGTCAAGATTCAAGGCTGCAATGAGCAGGATGTGGATGGAGAACAAGATCGACCCTCCCCTTTAAGAACTGGCCGGCGCCAGTGTGTCTGTGTTCCATTGCTAACTGACATCACATGAGCTTCGCCAGCGCTCTGAGGTAGCGCCTCACTCCTCGGCGTTAGCGCCTTAAGAGAGGTGTGTAGCGCCTGATTTAGCGCTCCAATCACCTCCAGGGGCGATGGAAGCCAAGTTTGCAGTTGGAGGCGATAATTAGCGCCAGGCACTAAACTTTGAGCACGGCCGATAATTGTGCCCCAAACGGGGCGATAACGAATTTCTCCCCCCAAATCTCAGGGAGCACAAGTTTCAAATGAGGTAGATAGAGTTAAGAAGGCAAAACAGAGTGTCCCTTTCCACCCAAAGGGAACCTGAGCTGTGGAATAAGTTAGCAAGGAAGGAGATCAAAGTGGGTTCAAGTGTCAGCCTTGGTTCAGTGGGTAGCCCTCGCACCTCTGAGTCAGAAGGTTGTGAGTTCAAGTCCCACTCCAGAGACTGGAGCACAAAATCCAGGCTGACACTCCAGTGCAGTGCTGAGGGAGTGCTGCACTGTCAGAGGGGCTGTCTCTCAGATGTGACGATAAACTGAGGCCCCGTCTGCCCTCTGAGGTGATTGTAAAAGATCCCATGGCACTATTGGAAGAAGAGCAGGAAGTTCTCCCCGGTGTCCTGGTTCATCCAACCTCACTAAAACAGATTATCTGGTCATTATCACACTGCTGTTTGTGAGAGTTTACTGTGCACTAATTGGCTGCCCTGTTTCCTACATTTCAACAGTGTCTACACTTCAAGCTTGGCTGTAAAGTGTTTTGGGAGGTCCTGAGGTTGTGAACGATCTGTATAAATGCAAGTTCTTTCTTTATCGAGACAATGGCCGGGAATTTCCTCAGATCCTCTCCCTGCTCTGCCAGAAGTGCGACAGAAAAACCAGATTACACCGCGCCAAGCACAGCAGGTTCAACCAGAGTTCTGGCAATGGAGGAGCCGGAGCAGCTCCAAGGAAATTCCCAGCCAATTAAATGTGACTCCGGAGAGCGAAGAGAGAAGGTGGGGCTGAGGTTGATCAAAAAGAAAGAACAAGTTTGTTGAACACAAGACCTGAACATTCTTGCACGATAAGAGTAGGTGGAATGAGAAATACCATCTGGTCCATTTAAGTCCGTTCTATCATATACATCAAGAGCTATTCCGAGGGAGGGGAAAGGGGCAACCAGAAATAGAACAGCCAAGAAAATAAATTGCTGCTGAAATTCTCTCTCAGTAACTCTTGTAACGCCGGGGGACATCAAACTCATTTAATTATCATGACCTAACCCTGCACAGTTGCATTCCACAGATACATTTCCACCAAGTCAGGCAGCACACGGGGTATTTAATCATCTGTGTTACAGCACAGGGAGATCCATGCAATCAAAGGGCTGCCAACACACCTGTCCTGGTGTATGCAAATCTCCCAAACTGGCTACACTCCCAACACACTTTTCATTGACGACGATAGTTGACTATTTATCTGCTCTGTTCAGGAGTGGGAGCCGCGATGATTTTGATCCAGTTATGAGGGATCGGGGAGCGAGCCTTTGGCCGAGTGGCAGTATTCCCATCTCAGAGTCAGGGTTCAAACCCCACTGCAGACAGACCCAGCGAGTGGAGGCTGGAGTTCCGGCTCGCAATTCTGGGTTGATATCCAGCGGGATACTCGTGTCCGGTGGGTGTGGGTATCGTGTATGGGAGCCCATAAAACCCTCCCGCTGTACAGGACTAACCTCCCTATCGGCTGGGGTAATGATGGTTACGGCCATGGAAGGAGCGTTCACGCCGCGACCTGTCAGTTAATCAGGCTGTGAACCCTCCCACTACCTCACACTGTTCTTCAAGGGACGAGTGTGAAGATACGCAAACAACATCTAGAGATTATACATAAACCATCCCCACTCCAATTTTAAAATGTTCTCTCAAAGCAAAATGAGATTGTTGAGAGAGGCACCATACCATGCAGGATCACCTGGTTCGGAGGGACTTTGTCCTGGTTAGACACTGGCCTTTCATCTCTGGGACTCAGGTTCGAATCCAGCCCAGACTGCTGGCCTGAAAGCCTCTTTTGGCTGTGAGGATTTTAGTCAGCCCCTAGTAGTGACAGACCAACAGAACCACCCCTAATTCTACATGCATTGGTAGAGCTGACAATCAGCACGGCAGCTGATGGAACATCACACTGGGACCATTTTGAAAGAGGGACTGAGACCCATAGTCATGGCCTGTGGGGGGGGGGGGTCTTGTTCTGCATCTAAACCAAGATAGTAAGGTGAAGGAATGAATCCATACTGTCGGACTTTTTTAAAATTCATTCACAGGATGTGGGTGTCGCTGGCAAGGCCAGCATTTATTGCCCATTCCTAATTGCCCTTGAGAGGGTGGTGGTGAGCCGTCATTTCAGAGGACAGTAAAGTGTCAACCACATACAGGCCAGACTGGGAAAGGACGGCAGATTTCCTTCCTTAAAGGACATAACTGAACCAGGTGGGTTTTTACAACAATCTGGTAGTTTCATGGTCACCATTACTGATGCTAACTTTTTATTCCAGATTTATTTAATTAACTAAAATTAAATTCCCCAGCTGCCGTGGTGGGATTTGAACTCATATCACTGGATCATTAGTCCAGGGCTCTGGATTACTACCCCAGTAGCATTACCACTATGATACCGTACTCCTAAAAGGCAAGAGGTGGTAAGCAGTGATTGTTTTATTTTTACAGGTTAAGGGTTATAGGTCGGAAAGAAAACATTTTGGAGCCAGATTTCCCTCTTGGTTGGATAGTTGCCTTATGGCAGCTCTGGTCAACTACCTGGGTTAAGGGTCATGTGCTGTGCAGGGCAGACTCCCGGCAGGAACCCCTCCACCAAGCACTGAATTTTTTGAAGAGGTAACAGAGAGAGTAGACAAGGATAATGTAGTAGATGTCATTTATCTAGATTTTCAAAAGGCCTTCAATAAGGTACCACATAATAGACTGATGAATAAGGTCAGAGAATGCGGAGTCAGGGGATAAGTAGCAGAATGGATAGTTAGCTGGTTTCAAGACAGAAAGCAGAGAGTAGGGGTAAAGGGTAGCTATTCACAGTGGCAGAAGGTGGGTAGCGATGTTCCATAAGGATCAGTCCTGGGACCACTGTTGTTCACAATTTATATTAACAATTTAGACTTTGGAATCAAAAACACAATTTCTAAATTTGCAGATGACACCAAATTGGGGGGGAGGGGTAGTCAATACTGAGGAGGACTGCAACAAATTACAGGAGGACATTAATAAACTTGAAGAATGCGCATATAATTGGAAAATAAAATTAAGCACAGATAAATGTGAGGTACAGGAAACTTTTGTTTATCCGGCACCCAAATATCCGGAATTCTCGCTTAACCGGCAAAAATCATCCTCCGAAAACTCCTCTCAAATAACCGGCAATGTTGCCGAGTCGCAGTCGAGTCTCCGCGAACGCCGAGTACTCCGAAAACTCCTCTCAAATAACCGGCAATGTTGCCGATCCCGAGTCCGAGTCCGAGTCCGCGAACGCCGATTTAGTCAGTAGGGGTAGTTTTCAAAAGTACCCAAATACTGTATACTGCACATTTCTTGATTTATTTATTTTTCTTTGTTAAAAATAGCCTCGGTAGATATAACTCTCCGTTATCCGGTACTTTCGATAAACCGGCACCACGCCGGTCCCGTCGGTGCCGGTTAATAAAGAGTTTCCTGTATTACATTTTGGTAATAAAAATAGGGAGCTCACTTATCACTTGGAAAATAAGAATCTAAAAGGGATCTGGGAGTACAAATACACAAATCACTAAAAGTAGTGATACAGGTTAACAAGCCAAAAAAAAGCAAACCAAGCACTAGGGTTTATTTCTAGAGGGATAGAATTGAAAAGTAATGAAGTTATGCTAAATGTGTATCGAAACTTGTTTAGACCACACTTGGAGTACTGCGTACAATTCTGGTCGCCATATTATAAAAAGGATATAAAGGCACTGGAGAGGGTGCAAAAAGATTTACAAGGATGATACCAGAAATGTGAGGGTACACCTATCGGGAAAGGATGAACAGACTGGGTCTCTTTTCTCTTGAAAAAAGAAGGCTGAGGGGTGACCGAATAGAGGTCTTTAAAATCATTTTGATTGAGTGGATACAGAGAGAATGTTTCCACTTGTGGGGAAGAGCAAAACTAGAGGCCATCAATATAAGATAGTCACCAAGAAATCCAATAGGGAATTCAGAAGAAACTTCTTTACCCAGAGAGTGGTGAGAATGTGGAACTCGCTACCACAGGGAGTGGTTGAAGCGAATAGTATCGATGCATTTAAGGGGAGGCTAGACAAGCATATGAGGGAGAAGGGAATAGAGGGTTATGCTGATAGAGTTAGATGAGGAAAGACGGGAGGAGGCTCGAGTGGAGCATAAATGCCGGCATGGACTGGTTGGGCCAAATGGCCTGTTTCTGTGCTGTATATTCTATGTAATCCTATGTAAGAGAGAGAGAGACAGTCATTGCCAGTCAGCAGAATTTAGATGAGGAAACATTCACACCTTAAACATTCACTCCCTCCACCACCGGCGTACCGTGGCTGCAGTGTGTACCATCTACAAGATGCACTGCAGTGACTCGTGAAGGCTTCTTCGACAGCACCTCCCAAACCCGCGACCTCTTCCACCTAGAAGGACAAGGGCAGCAGACGCATGGGAACACCACCACCTCCAAGTTCCCCTCCAAGTCACACACCATCCTGTCATAGAAGTATATCGCCGATCCTTCATCGTCGCTGGGTCAAAATCCTGGAACTCCCTCCCTAACAGCACTGTGGGAGTACCTTCACCACACGGACTGCAGTGGTTCAAGAAGGCGGCTCACCACCACCTTCTCAAGGGCAACTAGGGATGGGCAATAAATGCTGGCATTGCCAGCGACGCCCTGATCCCATAAACTAATTAAAAAAAATTCCAGCAGTCCGACCTTGGAACGACTGTCAGGGATTTAAAAAGACAGGAGCGCCCTGAGGAGGAGGGGAAATTGTTCCCTGAGGCCTCAGCGAAGACCATGGCCAAAGAAAGATGAGGCTGTGGGCTCAAGTGTCCTGTGTCAGCCATGACTCCGTTGTGGATCAGAATCAGAAGGTTGTGGGTTCAAGCCCCACCTCAGACACTTGAACGCATAATCTCAGCTGATACTCCAGTGCAGTACTGAGGGTGCGCTGCACTGTCAGAGGTGCTCTATTCTGGTTAAGCCATCTCTCAGGTGGTTGTAAAAGATCCCACGTCACTATTCAAAGAGGAGCAGTGGAGTTCTCCCTTGTGTTCTGGTCAATATTTATCCGTCAGCTAACATCACTAAAAAAGATTATCTGATTTTTTTATCTCATTGCTGTTTGTGGGAGCCTATTGCGCATAAATTGGCTGCCCCGTTTCTTACATTACAACAGTGACTACCCCTTTGGATTGTCCTGAGGTTATGAAAGGCGCTATATTAATGCAAGTCTTTCTTAGGCTACTAGACCTTCTCCCTTCATCAGGAGATTTTGGGGTAGAATCAGAGAATGGTTATAGCACGGAAGAAGGCCATTCGGCCCGTCGTGCCCGTGCCGACTCTCAGCTAGTCCCAGGCCTGACCCACCTTTGGCCAGGCAGTTCTGAGCGGCGGGATAGAGATGGATTGGTATGTGGGACTCCACCTTCCCGCCAGCATTCATTGATGTTAAGACACTGAGTGATCGGACAGAAGCACAGGATATTTAGGGGGGAACATTGAGTCGCGCCCCCTTTGGGGTGCAAAATTAGCGCCCTGTGACCGAAATTCATTGGCAGCACCCCAAGAGGGAAGCGGGGCGCTACTGGAAGTGCCCCGCCTCCCGGCGCAGCGGCACGTCGTGCCACGGTACTGCAGACCTTCCTCGGCTTCTTAAAGGGGAGGGGCCTAGCGCAGCGTGACCCGGGGCCTAGCTGGGCCACCAGGGATTGGAGTGCCGGCAAAAGAGCCCGGCACTCAAGAGACGTGCTGGGCTCATGGAGCGCAGCCGGCAATCCGCAGGGGGGCTGCACAGAAGGCCGGGGACGGCAACGGGGGCAGGTGTTGGCAGGCGGCCAGCAACAAAAATGGCCGTCCGGCACCTCGCTTTTAATTAGCGCCGCCCCGGCCGCAGGTAGGCCCCCCTGACACCGTCGGACATAGCGTCCGGCGGTAAGTCAGGGGGCGATACTGAAGATCGCGGCCGGGGCGCGAGCGGGGCGCTGCGCACGGCGATGACGTCTTCGCCAGCGGTGCAGCGCCGCGGGGCGTTAACGGTTACCGCCGCCGCTAACCTCCCGCTGAATTTCGCGGGAAGTATTGGCGGCGCCACGTCCGGGCGCTTTAGGGCGCTAACGGCAGGTGCAAAGCAACCAAATTTTTCCCCCGAATGATTTCACAGTGCCTCTCAGAATGCCAGCCATGCAAACTCTTTGAAGTAGCACGCATGTCACAGAGGAGGAAAAGTTACAGGCCTTGGAATGGAGCAGCGATGCCGATCACATGTCCTCGAGCATCGTCCATGACTGTCTGCTGAGTGATTTACATTTCACACCTTCCAGCAAGTAATTGCTGACTAATCTTCCATCTGTTCGAAAAATAACAAGCGACCAATCTAATTCAGACTGACAGGCCCCGGTTTTTGTTCGTAGTTCAATTTGATATGCTAATCTCAATTACAGCAGCAGAAGGGTGCGAGAACTGGCCTCAGCACCATTGGGCAATAGGGCGATGGTCAGTGTATCTCTAGCTCTGTGTAGGGCGATGGTCAGTGTATCTCTAGCTCTGTGTCGGGCGATGGTCAGTGTATCTCTAGCTCTGTGTCGGGCGATGGTCAGTGTATCTCTAGCTCTGTGTAGGGTGATGGTCAGTGTATCTCTAGCTCTGTGTAGGGTGATGGTCAGTGTATCTCTAGCTCTGTGTAGGGCGATGGTCAGTGTATCTCTAGCTCTGTGTCGGGCGATGGTCAGTGTATCTCTAGCTCTGTGTAGGGTGATGGTCAGTGTATCTCTAGCTCTGTGTAGGGTGATGGTCAGTGTATCTCTAGCTCTGTGTAGGGTGATGGTCAGTGTATCTCTAGCTCTGTGTCGGGCGATGGTCAGTGTATCTCTAGCTCTGTGTAGGGTGATGGTCAGTGTATCTCTAGCTCTGTGTAGGGTGATGGTCAGTGTATCTCTAGCTCTGTGTCGGGCGATGGTCAGTGTATCTCTAGCTCTGTGTAGGGTGATGGTCAGTGTATCTCTTGCTCTGTGTAGGGTGATGGTCAGTGTATCTCTAGCTCTGTTTAGGGTGATGGTCAGTGTATCTCTAGCTCTGTGTAGGGTGATGGTCAGTGTATCTCTAGCTCTGTGTAGGGTGATGGTCAGTGTATCTCTAGCTCTGTGTAGGGTGATGGTCAGTGTATCTCTAGCTCTGTGTAGGGCGATGGTCAGTGTATCTCTAGCTCTGTGTAGGGCGATGGTCAGTGTATCTCTTGTTCTGTGTAGGGTGATGGTCAGTGTATCTCTAGCACTGTGTAGGGTGATGGTCAGTGTATCTCTAGCTCTGTGTAGGACGATGAATAGTGTATCTCTAGCTCTGTGTAAGGCGATGGTCAGTGTATCTCAATAATGGTCAGTGTATCTCAGTGACTATGAGTGAGGCAGGTATGGGATCCAGGAGGTAGCATTGGAGGATCCTCAGCCCTTGCACTTGTCCAACAGGTACGAGGTTCTTGCAGCCTGTGTGGACAAGAGCTGGGACTGCAGGGAGGATGAGCAAACTGACCACAGCACCGTGGTACAGGGGGCCATTCAAGTGGGGGGTGTAAAAAGGAATGTCGTAGTGGTAGGGGACAGTATAGTTAGAGGGATAGATACTGTTCTCTGCAGCCAAGAGCATGGGTCCCGAAGGCTGTGTTGCCTGCCCGGTGCCAGGGTTAAAGACATCTCCTCGGCGCTGTAGAGGAACTTGGAGTGGGAGGTGGAGGATCTATTTGTCATGGACCACGTAGGTTCCAACGACATACGTAAGACTTAGAAAGAGGTTCTGCTGAGGGAGTATCAGCAGCTAGAGGCTAAATTAAAAAGCAGAACCACAAAGTTAATTACTACCTGAGCCACGAGCAAATTGGCATAGGGTCAATAGATCAGAGAGTTGAATGCGTGGCTCAAAGACTGGTGTGGGAGAAATGGGTTTCGATTCATGGGGTACTGGCACCAGTATTGGGGAAAGAGGGAGCTGTTCTGTTGGGACGGCCTTCACTTGAACCATGCTTGGACGAGTGCTGGCGAATCGAATAACTAGGGCTGTAGATAGAGCTTTACACTAAATAGTGGGGGGAGGGAGGGGTCAGGTGAAGGGAAATTTTGAAAGTTAAAGAGAAAGGACAAGGCAATAGTGCAGGGTAGCGATAGGGGTAATGATAACCAGAGTTCGACAGAAGGGACAGAGCGTACAAACATAGAGTATATCAGCAAATAGGACCAGCTTAGGGAAAAATGTTAAAAAGACAAAATTGAAGGCTCTTTATCTGAATGCACGCAGCATTCGTAACAAGATAGATGAATTGTCGGCACAAATAGAAAGAAATGGGTATGATCTGATAGCCATTACAGAGACGTGGTTGCAAGGTGACCAAGGCTGGGAACTGAATATTCAGGAGTATTTGACATTTCAGAAGGATAGACTGAAAGGAAAAGGAGGTGGGGTAGCTCTGTTAATAAAGGATGAGATCAGTACAGTAGTGAGAAATGATCTTGGCTCAGAGGATCAAGATATAGAATCAGTTTGGGTGGAGATAAGAAATAGTAAGGGAAAGAAGTCACTGGTGGGAGTACTCTATAGGCCCCCGAACAGTAGCTACACAGGACAGAGTATAAATCAAGAAATAATGGGGGCTTGTAAGAAAGGTGCTGCAATAATCGTAGGTGATTTTAATCTTCATATTGATTGGACAAATCAAATTGGCAAGGGTAGCCTTGAGGATGAGTTCATAGAGTGTATTCAGGATGGTTTCTTAGAACAATACATCGTGGAACCGACCAGGGAACAGGCTATTTTAGATCTGATAATGTGTAATGAGACAGGGTTAATTAATGATCTCATAGTAAAGGATCCTCTGGGGAAGAGTAATCATAACATGATAGAATTTCACATTCAGTTTGAGGGTGAGAAACTTTTGTCTGAAACTAGTGTCTTAAACTAAGGCAATTACAAAGGTATGAAGACAAAGTTGGCTAAAGTGGACTGGGAACATAGATTAAATAGTAAGATGGTAGATAAGCAGTGGCAGAAATTTAAGGAGATATTTCATAGCTCTCAACAAAGATATATTCCAGTAAGAAAGAAAGACTCTATGAGAAGGATGAACCATCCGTGGCTAGCTAAGGAAGTTAAGGATGGTATCAAATTGAAAGAAAAGGCATACGATGTATAGGGTGATGGTCAGTGTATCTCTAGCTTTGTGTAGGGTGATGGTCAGTGTATCTCTAGCTCTGTGTAGGGCGATGGTCAGTGTATCTCTAGCTCTGTGTAGGGCGATGGTCAGTGTATCTCTCGCTCTGTGTAGGGTGATGGTCAGTGTATCTCTCGCTCTGTGTAGGGTGATGGTCAGTGTATCTCTAGCTCTGTGTAGGGTGATGGTCAGTGTATCTCTCGCTCTGTGTAGGGTGATGGTCAGTGTATCTCTAGCTCTGTGTAGGGCGATGGTCAGTGTATCTCTAGCTCTGTGTAGGGCGATGGTCAGTGTATCTCTAGCTCTGTGTAGGGTGATGGTCAGTGTATCTCTAGCTCTGTGTAGGACGATGGTCAGTGTATCTCTAGCTCTGTGTAGGGCGATGGTCAGTGTATCTCTAGCTCTGTGTAGGGTGATGGTCAGTGTATCTCTAGCTCTGTGTAGGGTGATGGTCAGTGTATCTCTAGCTCTGTGTAGGGCGATGGTCAGTGTACCTCTAGCTCTGTTAGGGTGATGGTCAGTCTATCTCTAGCTCTGTGTAGGGTGATGGTCAGTGTATCTCTAGCTCTGTGTAGGGTGATGGTCAGTGTATCTCTAGCTCTGTGTAGGACGATGGTCAGTGTATCTCTAGCTCTGTGTAGGGCGATGGTCAGTGTATCTCCAGCTCTGTGTAGGGTGATGGTCAGTGTGTCTCTAGCTCTGTGTAGGGCGATGGTCAGTGTATCTCTAGCTCTGTGTAGGGCGATGGTCAGTGTATCTCTCGCTCTGTGTAGGATGATGGTCAGTGTATCTCTAGCTCTGTGTAGGGCGATGGTCAGTGTATCTCTAGCTCTGTGTAGGGTGATGGTCAGTGTATCTCTAGCTCTGTGTAGGGTGATGGTCAGTGTATCTCTAGCTCTGTGTAGGGTGATGGTCAGTGTATCTCTTGCTCTGTGTAGGGCGATGGTCAGTGTATCTCTAGCTCTGTGTAGGGCGATGGTCAGTGTATCTCTAGCATTGTGTAGGGCGATGGTCAGTGTATCTCTAGCATTGTGTAGGGCGATGGTCAGTGTATCTCTAGCATTGTGTCGGGCGATGGTCAGTGTATCTCTAGCATTGTGTAGGGCGATGGTCAGTGTATCTCTCGCTCTGTGTAGGGTGATGGTCAGTGTATCTCTAGCTCTGTGTAGGGCGATGGTCAGTGTATCTCTAGCATTGTGTAGGGCGATGGTCAGTGTATCTCTCGCTCTGTGTAGGGTGATGGTCAGTGTATCTCTCGCTCTGTGTAGGACGATGGTCAGTGTATCTCTAGCTCTGTGTAGGGCGATGGTCAGTGTATCTCTAGCTCTGTGTAGGGTGATGGTCAGTGTATCTCTAGCTCTGTGTAGGGTGATGGTCAGTGTATCTCTAGCTCTGTGTAGGGTGATGGTCAGTGTATCTCTTGCTCTGTGTAGGGCGATGGTCAGTGTATCTCTAGCTCTGTGTAGGGCGATGGTCAGTGTATCTCTAGCATTGTGTAGGGCGATGGTCAGTGTATCTCTAGCATTGTGTAGGGCGATGGTCAGTGTATCTCTAGCATTGTGTAGGGCGATGGTCAGTGTATCTCTAGCATTGTGTAGGGCGATGGTCAGTGTATCTCTCGCTCTGTGTAGGGTGATGGTCAGTGTATCTCTAGCTCTGTGTAGGGCGATGCTCAGTGTATCTCTAGCATTGTGTAGGGCGATGGTCAGTGTATCTCTCGCTCTGTGTAGGGTGATGGTCAGTGTATCTCTCGCTCTGTGTAGGACGATGGTCAGTGTATCTCTAGCTCTGTGTAGGACGATGGTCAGTGTATCTCTAGCTCTGTGTAGGGCGATGGTCAGTGTATCTCTCGCTCTGTGTCGGGCGATGGTCAGTGTATCTCCAGCTCTGTGTAGGACGATGGTCAGTATATCTCTAGCTCTGTGTAGGGCGATGGTCAGTGTATCTCTCGCTCTGTGTCGGGCGATGGTCAGTGTATCTCTTGCTCTGTGTAGGGTGATGGTCAGTGTATCTCTAGCTCTGTGTAGGGCGATGGTCAGTGCATCTCTCGCTCTGTGTAGGGTGATGGTCAGTGTATCTCTAGCTCTGTGTAGGGCGATGGTCAGTGTATCTCTCGCTCTGTGTCGGGCGATGGTCAGTGTATCTCCAGCTCTGTGTAGGACGATGGTCAGTATATCTCTAGCTCTGTGTAGGGCGATGGTCAGTGTATCTCTCGCTCTGAGTCGGGCGATGGTCAGTGTATCTCTTGCTCTGTGTAGGGTGATGGTCAGTGTATCTCTAGCTCTGTGTAGGGCGATGGTCAGTGTATCTCTCGCTCTGTGTAGGGTGATGGTCAGTGTATCTCTAGCTCTGTGTAGGGCGATGGTCATAGTATCTCTAGCTCTGTGTAGGGTGATGGTCAGTGTATCTCTAGCTCTGTGTAGGGCGATGGTCAGTGTATCTCTCGCTCTGTGTCGGACGATGGTCAGTGTATCTCTATCTCTGTGTAGGGTGATGGTCAGTCTATCTCTAGCTCTGTGTAAGATGGAGGTCCACTGCCGACTCTGACTGAAAGGTTGAAATATGAATAAGACACAGATAAAATTAATTCTTCGCTCCACTCCCACTCTGACCTCTCTGTCCTCGGCCTCTTACACTGTTGCAATGAAGCTCAACGTAAGCTTGAGGAACAGCACCTCATCTTTCCATTAGGCACTTTATAGCCTTCAGTACTCAACAGTGAGTTCAACAATTTCAGATCATAACCTCGACCCCTATTTTTTCACATGGCAGCTGTTGATGTTTCTGCGATCCCCATTTACACCTCATCTAGACTCATCTTTTGTTTCTTTATTTGACCCATTACCATCTCCCTTTGCTTTGCACCATCATCCCTTTTGTCATTTAATCTTTCCTGCCTTCCATCCTATCACAAACCTTCCCTTTTGCTCTTTCCTCCCCTCCCCCCTTTCCCTGCCCCTGCACTTGCTTAAAACTTGCTACATCTCTAACTTTTCCCAGTTCTGACGAAGGGTCATCGACCTGAAACGTTAACTCTGTTTCTCGCTCCACAGATGCTGCCTGACCTGCTGAGTATTTCTGGCATTTTCTGTTTCGATTTCAGATAAAAGGAGTATGGGGTAAGGAGTCAAGATGGAAGTTGTGGGGAACTGCTACGAACTATGGGTTGTGCATTAAATTCCCAGGGAAGGACACTGAGTTGGACTGTATCAATGTGTTGAAGGGACAGTTGTATTGTGGGGAGAGAAGTGATTGAGGCCTGTTGTGTGTTGGTGGGTTGGATCCATTGTGCCCAGTGGCATTCTCCTGTTTCTAAAAAATTCAGCTCGATGTGATCGAGGTTAATGCGAATTTATAAAACGAAAGGTGAAGTCACTCAAGAGATATCCTTTTCAGTTTCCAAACTCTGCTCTAAGCTGTAACACAATACACAAAGTATTGCAAGAACTGTTGAATTTTCTGCCCAATTCAAACACTTAGTCCTTCCTCACTGATACTCCTCTGTGTGGCATTGGCTTGCTGCCTGAGCTCTGCTTCCTAATGCCGCACCTTCAACAAAGGAATGTATCTGCTAATAATAGCCTATTTCAGTAGGAAGGGCTGAACTGCAGGTTTTCATTGATGTTGTGGGTGTTGTGTTTCACTGCGTGCCTCCCAGCACTCTCACATGTGGTATCCTTTCATATAATCCACAGCACACTTGAGTGACATTAATCCGATACATTCATTTTCAAGTTATTCATAACTGAAGTATCGTCGAAAGAATTGCCTGAATTTTTATGCTTGAAAGGTGAGGACTGTAACAGAACAACCTGGAGTATAGCGCAGACCTGATTATTCACCAACTAGTAACTAGGAGCCAGCACAGACCACATTTTTCACTAACTAGTAACTAGGAGCCAGCACAGACCACATTATTCACTAACTAGTAACTAGATGCCAGCACAGACCACATTATTCACTAACTAGTAACTAGAAGCCAGCACAGACCACATTATTCACTAACTAGTAACTAGGAGCCAGCACAGACCACATTATTCACTAACTAGTAACTAGGAGCCAGCACAGACCACATTATTCACGAACAAGTAACTAGGAGCCAGCACAGACCACATTATTCACTAACTAGTAACTAGGAGCCAGCACAGACCAAATTATTCACTAACTAGTAACTAGGAGCCAGCACAGACCACATTATTCACTAACTAGTAACAAAAAGCCAGCACAGGTGGAGATATTAAGATGTTAAACTGAGGCCCCGTCTTCCCTGTCAGGTGGATGTAAAATATTCAATGACACAATTTGAAGAAGAGCAAGGGAGTTCTCCCCGGTGTCCTGGCCAATATTTATCCCAGATCATTTGGTCATTTATCTCAGAGCTGCAGAGTGAATCTGCACTGTACCCTCTCGATAACTCAACATTCTTCCTATAGTGTAGAGCCCAAAACTACACATATTACTCCAACTGTGGTCTTACTGAGGTTTTATATAGATTCACCATTATATCTCGACTTTTATATTCTGTTCCTCCTGCCATAAAGACAAGTATTCTATTAACTCCATCCACTCAAGGTGCTGCTTTACATGTTTTTGTGTCCCTGAACCCCCAAGTCCCTCAGCCCTTCCACATCTGCCAACCTTCCCATTCAAAGTAGAATTATTGGGCAAGAAAGAGGAAAGTGACTGTTTGGAGGCAGCCTTGGAAGAGAGGTTAAGAGTTCCGTTTGAGATCAGGGTCGATAATGAGACTAAAAATGTCAAGAGATGAAGGGAGACTGAGGATGAAGCCGTTAAAGGTGAGAGGTGGGGGCTGTGGGTTGGAGACATGATGGAACCATGGGCTAGATTTTCAACTTGTCTGCTGGGTGTAAAGCTCATGATGTGGATTATCCCCCCATTACAGAAACCGCCCAGTTTTACTCTCCAATGATTCCATTGAAAATGAAAATCCCACCGTTTCGAGGATGGCGGCCGATCCACAGTGATAGTCTTGCACCCAGACGGCAAGTTGAAAATCTGTCCCCATCTCTCTGAAAATTGGAAGTGCCAAAGATTTCCATTGCTCCATTGACGGGCATGGAGGAGATCAAGAGGCAGTGATTCGTCCACTGCCACTGTGAGAGGGCCGGAGGCTGTAGGCATGGTCTGAAGGAAGTGGAATGTAGTCAACAGCAACAGGGTGGGTAGGGTTGGATTACGAGTAGAGGAGGCTACTGATATGGAGAAGGAACAGAGTGGTAGAGAGGATGGAGTCTGAGGAACACTTGATTTAATGGCAAATTGGGCATGTTCTCACTGGATAAAAGAAAGTTGAGTGGTGAATTTGTTCTAAAGGGACTAGATAATGTAGACCATGACAAGCTATTTCACCTGGTCCAGAACAGTAGAACCTGCGTTTGAAGGGGGGTAAATTCAAAACTAATCTGCGGAAACCATATTTCAGTGAGCGAGTGGTCAATCTATGGAACAGGCTCCCTGGGGAGACTGGAAGCAGTTAGTATCGATTCACTCAAATGTAATTAATTATATTTCTTTTAGAAAATAACATTTTGGGATAGAGTATACGAGTAATTTGAGACATGACGTGTAGAAAGTGTAGCGAGCTTGGGAGGAACAGGTGACTTTGGGCCTGTGGTTTTCAAAGCTCTCCACCACTGGGGGTTTTCCTCGCCTCATGTCTGGGTCTGTTGTAGACTAATTGATAGAGATTGATCGCTGTGATTAGTCAACAACTCCATTATCGTTGTATCATGTGACTACCAGGATGGTAGAAGGCGAACTAGCTGGACCTCAGTCTTTTATTGTCTAGCAATCCCCATGTTGCTATGTCTACATTTTGAAACCACTAGGCCTCTTGTAATCAGGCACCCAGTTCAGAGACCGAGTTGGATTTCCTCAAAGGTCTGGTCCTTGCTGATAAACTCAACTTCCTTTGTTTCTTTAATTAAATGAAGTATTTACTCAATATCAGATGTAACACTAGCGCATGCGAGCAAGTGAGAAAGAATATTTATTTCATGTCAAATGTGACAAAACCATTTTCTGACTCTCAGATTAGAGTAAAGCCTCAGCAGAGAGCTTTGGGAGTTAAATTGTGTTAAAAGAATTCAGTAGCGAATGTTGTTCTGTAAGTGAGACTTTAAGCCTTGCACCTTCTAGTATCTGATTGTCATAAACAGAAGTCCCTCCAGTTTGCCTGGAGGTTTCAGAGCTAATTTAGTCAGAAATGGTGGGTTATGCAAAGTAAGCTTGCTTTCCACACAACCGCCTGCAGGCGAGAAGGGAGGGGAGCTCATGGGCAGTGCTGCGTTTGACAGATTATTCTATTATGATACACAGGCAGTAGAGCAATTTCAAAAAATTAAAGTGTACATTTCGGAGAATTTAAAGGGTAGATTTTCAACTTGCAGTCTGGGACATGAAACTGTGTTGCAAATTGGCCGGCGATTTCCATCGACATCTAGGGAGAGAAAATTGGGCGGTTTCAATGGTGGGTGTAAGAGTAAAAAAATTAATTGTAATAATGTAAGGGCAAATCAGTTGTAATGTTTAAGATTAGTTGAACCGCTTAAAGGACTATAGTAAAGGTCAAAGTATCTCCCTTAGGCATGGAAACAGGGGTATAATTAGATAAAAGACCAACTTGCTTAGGCTGCAGTATAGATAATGCAGACACTGCAGAACAAAAATGTGAATCATTGTTTTTCTATAAACTAACCTCGAATAGGTGTAAGAATGAAACCTTGCAGCGCAGATGGCTGCCAAAAAGCAGAAGAAAAAAATAAGTTTCGCTAACAGTGTAAAATTCTAATCAAGTTGTTTTTAGAGACCCTAAGGGTCGCTTATGATGTAATAACTGTGCTGAGGTTTGTATTTTCTGGCTTCTTGAAGTGTGTAAAGAAGTGTGGCTCCCATTGTTAAGTTGAGAAGTGGGTCATGAGACCGCAGGCTGTGACCCTTCTCCCAGAGCGCTCTGAATATTAAACTGTGATCTTTTGCTTTAAGACAGACTCGAGTGAATTAATTTTTCACCAACATGGGCAAGCAGAAAAGTTACTCCACAGTGTCATTTAAGGAGAAGAATTTTAACAGAACACTTGGATCGTTCTCCCTTCACTTATATTACGGGCCAGACACAAAGTAAGACGTCAGCTGAACTATTCCAGAATTTTGGGAACCATTCCCACCAGGAAGCAGCTTGAGACTCTCCTGGACCTATTTTATTGTAGGAAGGTGGAGCCATCAGAAAGAAAAGATCATCTCTCCATCAGAATGGGCCGGTTTGGAAGCCAGGAGCCATGGGTGAAAGGACCATGTGTGAGCCCCCAGTTTATTGCTATCATTTTCTCCACCTCTCTTTTGCCTCCTTTAAGTTCCACTACAGCTACAACACTGGCATCTACCCGACAAAGTGGAAACTTGCCCAGGTATGTCCTGTCCACAAAAAGCAGGACAAATCCAATACAGTCAATTACCACCCCATCAGCCAACTCTCAATCATCAGCAAAGTGATGGAAGGTGTCATCGACAGTGCTTTAAGCAGCACTTACTCACCAATAACCTGCTCACCGATGTTCAGTTTGGGTTCCGCCAGGACCATTCAGCTCCAGACCTCATTACAGCATTGGTCCAAACATGGACAAAAGAGCTGAGGTGAGAGTTACTGCCCTTGACATCAAGGCAGCATTTGACCGAGTGTGGCATCAAGGAGCCCTAGTAAAACTGAAGTCATTGGGAATCAGGGGGAAAACTTTCCACTGGCTGGAGTCATACCTAACACAAAGGAAGATGGTTGTGGTTGTTGGAGGCCAATCATTTAAGCTCCAGGACATCGCTGCAGAAGTTCCTCAGGGCAGTACCCTAGGCCCAACCATCTTCAGCTGCTTCATCAATGACCTTCCCTCCATCATAAGGTCAGACAAGTCAGGAGTGTGATGGAATACTGTCCACTTGCCTGGATGAGTACAACTCCAACAACACTCAAGAAGCTCGACACCATCCAGGACAAAGCAGCCCGCTTGATTGGCACCTCATCCACCACCTTAAACATTCACTCCCTCCACCACCGGCATACCGTGGCTGCAGTGTGTACCATCTACAAGATGCACTGCAGCAACTCGCCAAGGCTTCTTCGACAGCACCTCCCAAATCCGCGACCTCTACTGCCTAGAAGGACAAGGGCGGCAGGTGCATGGGAACACCACCACCTCCAGGTTCCCCTCCAAGTCACACACCATCCTGATTTAGAAGTATATCGCTGATCCTTCATCGTCACTGGGTCAAAATCCTGGAACTCCCTCCCTAACAGCACTGTGGGAGCACCTTCACCACACGGACTGCAGTGGTTCAAGAAGGCGCCTCACCACCATCTTCTCAAGGGCAGCTAGGGATGGGCAATAAATGCTGGCCTTGGCAGCAACACACCCAGATTCTGTGAATGATAAAAAAAACAAAGACCCTCCTTGAAACCCATCTCTTTGACCAAGTTTCTGGTCACCCCATCTAATATCTCCTTCTTTGGCTCATTGTCAATTTCTGTCTGATTAGGTTCTGCAAAACACCTTGGGATGTTGGGGACCCCAAAACTACCCTCACTGTGTCTTCAAAGTCCCAAGTCCGCAGCTGTAGCTCTTGTTTCCTTTGAAGCAGGCTCCCCTCTTGTTCCGGCACAAGTTGCTTTTGTTAAGGGCACAATAAGATCAGTCTAGCTCAGTCCCCATGCTCTTTTCCCTTCACAAACCAGTTTAGCTCAAGTGAATATCAGACATGTATGGGCATTGTTGGAGGGAGAGTCACTGACACTTTAAGTGATTTGGATTTGTAGCAGTTCAATAGACTAATTATAGTTTATTTACTTTTTCATAATTAGTTATAGGTGGAATCCAGCTGGGCCACTGTTTAAAAGCCGGTGAGTTCAGGGCTCTACGGTTGTGCCTCCCTCCCTCTGACAGGTAATGTGCAGGATCATGAGAGACACAATACTCTGAACTTTAGTCTCTGTTACACTGGTTGATCGGGAGAGAGATGGGAGGGGTGGGCTGGGGTGTGCTAAATAAAGAATAATGCAGTCTCACCCTGGGAGGAGTCAGCTGTCTCCATTTAATCCATCTTTTCAATGCAATGATACTTTATCTTCCTATCTAGAGGCCACTCAAGCATTCCCTCATATTAAGGCTTCCTTTCATTAAAATTTGATCGAATCCCTGCCTGAAAGAAAGACCTTGCATTTATATCGCACCTTTCACATCCTGAGGAAACCCCAAAGAACTACACAACCAATGAAATACTTTGAAATGTAGAGAAATGCAGCAGCCAATTAGCACACAGCAAGATCCTCGTAAGACAAGGAGATAAATGGCCAGAGAATCTGTTGGTGCTGGTTATGTTTGAGGGATAACTGTTGGCCAGGTTGTTAGGCAGAACTCCCTGGCTCTTCGCCATGTTTGATGGGGCAGTGTAGAGGGAGCTTTACTCCGTATCTAACCCGTGCTGTACCTGTCCTGGGAGTGATTGATGGGACAGTGTAGAGGGAGCTTTACTCTGTATCTAACCCGTGCTGTACCTGTCCTGGGAGTGATTGATGGGACAGTGTAGAGGGAGCTTTACTCTGTATCTAACCCGTGTTATACCTGCCCTGGGAGTGTTTGATGGGACAGTGTAGAGGGAGCTTTACTCTGTATTTAACCCGTGCTGTACCTGCCCTGGGAGTGTTTGATGGGACAGTGTAGAGGGAGCTTTACTCTGTATCTAACCCGTGCTGCACCTGCCCTGGGAGTGATTGATGGGACAGTGTAGAGGGAGCTTTACTCTGTATCTAACCCGTGTTGTACCTGCCCTGGGAGTGTTTGATGGGACAGTGTAGAGGGAGCTTTACTCTATATCTAACCCGTGCTGTACCCGCCCTGGGAGTGTTTGATGGGACAGTGTAGAGGGAGCTATACTCTGTATCTAACCTGTGCTGTACCTGCCCTGGGAGTGTTTGATGGGACAGTATAGAGGGAGCTTTACTCTGTATCTAACCCGTGCTGTATCTACCCTGGGAGTGTTTGATGGGACAGTGTAGAGTGTGCTTTACTCTGTATCTAACCCGTGCTGTACCTGCCCTGGGAGTGTTTGATAGGACAGTGTAGAGGGAGCTTTACTCTGTATCTAACCTGTGCTGTACCTGCCCTGGGAGTGTTTGTTGGAACAGTGTAGAGGGAGCTTTACTCTGTATCTAACCTGTGCTGTACCTGCCCTGGGAGTGTTTGCTGGGACAGTGTAGAGGGAGCTTTACTCTGTATCTAACCCGTGCTGTACCTGGGAGTGTTTGATGGGACAGTGTAGAGGGAGCTTTACTCTGTATCTAACCCGGGAGGTTTTGTTGCTGATACTGTTCTACTTCCCTCTTTAAGTACAAAATTCACGATAAATTAATTTAAGAATCTCCACTTTAATGAATAAAGGTCAGTTAAAATTTGGATTGTTACTGCTGCTTATTAACACTGGTTATCAAAAAATGTAATATGTACTGTTGTGGGCACCAGCCTCTTCCCGTGTGGATCATCATCCTCTCACTAGAGGGCAATGTTATATTGCGAGTGCGGGAAGGCCCATCTGAACCTCTAATGGAGACTGGGCATGTCAGCATGCTCTCTATTGCCTGTTCTGTTGTAGTGTTGCTAAATTCCCATCAGTCCATGTCTTCATTATGAGTAGAGAGCTCTTGCTTGTTGAAATCCCAATATCTTTGAGATATTATCTTTGAGCATCTGCATTGTCGGCAATTTTGTGTCATGGTTCTGTACCCACTGAGGAGCAGGGTCATGACCCCTTTGAGGGATGTGCAGCCTGATGGAGCCGCAAGGGAAGGGCTACAGGGCGGGTGCATCCAACAAAGTCTTCACACAAACAGACAACAACAACTAGCATTTATTTAGCGGGTTTAATGTCCCAAGGTGTTTCACAAGAGCGTTATCAAAAAAAATTTGACACCGAGCCAGATAAGGAGAAATTAGGGCATGTGACTAAAGCTTGGTCAAAGAGGTAGGTTTTAAGGAGCATCTCAAAGTCGGAGAGAGAGGTAGAGAGGCGGCGAGGTTTAGGCAGGGAATTCTAGAGCTTAGGGTCTCGGCAACAGAAGGCACGGCTACCAATGGTGGAGTGCTGAAAATCGGGGATGCGCAAGAGGCCAGAATTGGAGGAGCGCAGATAGCTGTGCTGATTTTGCGGACTGAGATATATCGCAAAAGCTGACACTTTAGAAGCAAAGTGATTTTCCACACAGTGAGCTCGCTCCGTGTCAGCATTCTAAAGATGTTCTGCCAAGTGTCGGGTAAGGGCTCCCCCGGAAGAAGGGAGGAAAAACCACAGATGTTTGGAATTTGTATGTTTGTTTTTTAATTAGAGATCAGGCAATGGCTACTGATGAAGAGATCAAAGAGACCTCCTTTGACCAAGGCAGAGCAGCTAGCTGATCTCAATTGTTGATAACTGAGGTGAATGACAAGTATTTCCTTGTAACCTAAATAAAGGAGTTGCCAATCTGTTGTACTTTTCTGGAAATAAATATATTGAATGAATGTTCATCGAGATAAATGGAGGTGCGAGTTGAGATGGTGCGAATTTAATCTAGCATTCCATTTATCAGTTTCAATATTAAGTTCAGTGGAAGACCTGACTTCGAAGTGAATTGAGTCCAGGATAATGAAAAAGAATTGGAATTTTTCTGAAATTCTCTTGTCTGATTCCAACAGAGAACTCACAGTGGATTCTGTCGTGAGGATAAGGTATGGCAAGAGACTGATACTGAAAGTAGTGTGAAAGATTTTTACATTCATGAACTTTCTGCTTGTATCCAAAGGCAATTCTTGCGAAGGGTAATTAACCCATTATAGACATTTTTCAAATGAAAACAGAAAATGCTGGAGATACTCAGCAGGTCAGGCAGCATCTGTGAAGAGAGAAACCGAGTTAACGTTTCAGGTCGATGACCTTTCGTCAGAACTGTTTCTGAAACTCTGTTTCTCTCTCCACAGATGCTGCCTGACCTGCTGAGTATCTCCAGCATTTTCTGTTCTTATTTCAGATTTCCAGCATCTGCAGTATTTTCTTTTTGTATAGATATTTTTCATATGTTATATATTGTATACTTTAGTATTTGTTTTATCATATTTCTGTTTGATGGTAAATAAATATCTTAGTTGCTTTACTTTGTAAAATCTGGTCTGTGTTTAATATGAAGCAATCAGCAGTGAATGTGTTAGCAAAGGGTGATACAACATTACCATCACTAAACAGAAAGTGCAATGTATACCAATGGATCACACAACTCATCCAACCACTTATTGGGCCGAAAATTGATCCCGGGACGCGAGAGTACGCACTGCGTACTCTCGCGTATTCCCACTCCAATTGCCGGTTTTCTGCATGCCCTGCGCATGCGCTGAAAACCGGCAATTGATCTTCTGAAAAGGGGGCGGGTCCTCGGTGCATCGCGTGCGCGCTACAGGCTGCGCGCACGCTGTGCACTTCATGCTTTGGACGCGCAGGTAAGTACTGAAGATTTTGGAAATGTAAAAAGGAGGAGTAAGACCCACTTTTAAGAAGGTAAGTAGTGAATTAAGTATTTTTTTGAATTTTTTTTAACAGGTATATCTTTTTTAGAGACTTTAAAGACAGGTAAGTTTATTTTTATAACTTTTTAAAAGATTTTAAATTTTTTCAAAAATTTAATTTTTTATTTAAAATGGTTAATTTAATTAACTATACTTATTTTATTAATGTGATGGTTTTTTTAAAAAATTTAATTGAGGTTTAGCTGTTATTTTGGGGGGTGTAAGATTCATAGATTTCACAGCAGGTCTGTGAAACTTATGAATGGAAGATGGTGTGCTGCCATTGGCTCTAACTGAGTCACGTGATCCCACAGCTCGCACGAATTCACTACGCCGGTGGGATACGCAAGCACTGCACAGCAGCTGTCCAGAACATCAAGTTCGTGCGAGCTGGATCTGAAAAAGCACAAGCGAGGTGAGACATCGCGAGGAAGGCTTACCCCCGCGGGAACAGAGCGAGATCAATTTCTGGGCCATTATCTGGAGACATAAGGCTTCAAGATCATAGTGGACACGGTCCACTTACTGGAACATCAGTGAGACCACTAAGAGAGAGAAAAGAGTAAACCGTGACAGACTACGAGTTAGGTCCGATGTGTCAGCCGTGGCTCAGTTGGTAGCCCTGTTGGCTATGAGTCCAAAAGTTGTGGGTTCAAGCCCCACTCCAGACACTTGTAGCACATAATCCAGGCTGACACTCCAGTGCAGTGCTGAGGGAGTGCTGCACTGTCAGAGGTGCCGTCTTTTGGATGAGACGTTAAACTGAGGCTCCGTCTGCTCTCTCAAGTGGACATAAAAGATCCCGTGGCACTATTTCAAAGACAGAGCTGGGGAGTTCTCCCCGGTGTCTTGGCCAATATTTATCCCTCAACCAACATCACTAAAATAGATGATCTGGTCCATGATTGCTGTTTGTGAGAGCTTGCTGTGTGCAGATTGGTTGCTGTATTTCCCTACATTACAACAGTGACTACACTTCATAAAGTACCGAATAAGCACTTTGGGACATCCTGAGATTATGAAAGGTGCTATATAAATGCAAGTCTCTCTTTCCTACAAGAAGGGAACAATGTTGAATTCCAGTTCAGGCAACATGGCAGAGTGGACGTGAATGGAGGGCCAGCGTTCTACCGAGCAGCAGGTCTGCCGGGGGTCATAGGTGAAGAGGAAGCTGGCTGCAACTGACCTCTGGGACAATCGGATCTCTCCAAACCTGTGGCAAATGTGGAGACCAACCGGCGATAGTCTGCAGGGAAAGACGCCTCTGTTGGAGTGTTTATCGTTGTTCTGGTTTCTGAATTCAGTTTGGGTGAACTTGTGTTGGTGAAGCTGATGGTCTTTGGCGGTGGGGAAGGAGGCACCCAGTGTTGGCAGTGAGTGTCCCCAGGCCAGGCACCGAGCAGTACAGTCCACAAGGACGACTCAACAAAGTGGGCAGTGACCAGGAAGAGGAGGCATTTCCCCCCCCCACCCCTCCATAGCCCAGAGCTAGCTGAGGCCAATTGCAGAGTCTGCGACTTCGGGCAGACCGGGACCAATGGACTCAAGAGAAGTCGCGGATGGAACCCGGCTGCCTCCTGATCAACAGAGTGCCAGCAGCGATGTGTCACTGGGTCTTGGGAGGGGATGGTGGTGGGAGGCAGGGGGTGGAGGTGATGCCCCATTCACCTTCAATAACTGATTCGCAATTGATCATCTTTACAAAAATTGCTTGTGCCAAGAGTGGTCCGATCATCCACCCCCTCCTTTACTGTCTCATCGGGTTACAGGTTACAGGGGAGGCTTGTGCTGCTTGGGTTTTGTAACTGGGACTCTCTGAGCCAGCATCCTGCAATGACCGAGCTGCTTTTATTTCAGATTTTTTTCTGTTTTAATAATGAACTGGCAGATATTACTTACATGAAGAAAGCAGAGTCTTCTTGTCTCGTCATCAGGAAGATTATCGGATTTATTACAAAATCCAAACCCTATTCTGCCTGTGGCCCTCATCAAACTGTCCTTTAAAACAAGAGTATACTGACTGCCTCGCTTTGAGCTATATTGTCTCATCATTTTAATTTATTAAACATGCCTTTGATTTTTTAACGATTACTTTCATGTATGGGATTAAGAAAATATGAAGATACTTGAATCTGTGCCATTTGCCCCGGGGCTTTATTCAGCCACAACACCTGATACTTAAACAGTTCAGTTCCATCAATTTCAGAGCGTTCATCTTTCAAATACAGATCAATCTGATTATTTCAACAAGCTTCTTGACCAAAGCTTGAATAATATCACATGATTAATCATTACAATTGTTTTAATCTGGATTGTGTTCTTCTTTGCAAACCCTGTGTCAGTCAAACACAGTTAGATATTCAACAATCTAACTGCCAGACTGATGCATCTACTCGGATCCAACTTTATAACCATCCAACATCCATCCCTAAGCTCCGTCTCTCACTGTCCCACAGTCAGGCCCAGGCTCCATCTCTCACTGTCCCACAATCAGGCCCAGGCTCTGCCTCTCACTGTCCCACAGTCAGTCCCAGGCTCTGCCTCTCACTGTCCCACAGTCAAGCCCAGGCTCCATCTCTCACTGACCCACAGTCAGGCCCAGGCTCCGTCTCTCACAGTCCCACAGTCAGGCCCAGGCTCCGTCACTCACTGTCCAACAATCAGGCCCCAGACTCCATCTCTCCCTGTCCCACAGTCAGGCCCAGGCTCCGTCTCTCACTGTCCCACAGTCAGGCCCAGGCTCCGTCTCTCACTGTCCCACAGTCAGGCCCAGGCTCCGTCTCTCACTGTCCCACAGTCAGGCCCAGGCTACATCTCTCACTGTCCCACAGTCAGGCCCAGGCTCCGTCTCTCACTGTCCCACAGACAGGCCCAGGCTCCATCTCTCACTGTCCCACAGTCAGGCCCAGGCTCCGTCTCTCACTGTCCCACAGTCAGGCCCAGGCTCCGTCTCTCACTGTCTCACAGTCAGGCCCAGGCTCCGTCTCTCACTGTCCCACAGTCAGGCTCAGGCTCCGTCTCTCACTGTCCAACAATCAGGCCCCAGACTCCGTCTCTCACTGTCCCACAGTCAGGCCCAGGCTCCGTCTCTCACTGTCCCACAGTCAGGCCCAGGCTCCATCTCTCACTGTCTCACAGTCAGGCCCAGGCTCCGTCTCTCACTGTCCCACAGTCAGGCCCAGGCTCCGTCTCTCACTGTCCCACAGTCAGGCCCAGGCTCCGCCTCTCACGGACCCAAAATCAGGCCCAGGCTCCGTGTCTCACTGTCCCACAGTTAGGCCCAGGTTCCGTCTCTAATGTCCCACAGTCAGGCCCAGGCTCCGTCTCTCACTGTCCCATAGTCAGGCCCAGGCTACATCTCTCACTGTCCCACAGTCAGGCCCAGGCTCCGTTTCTCACTGTCCCACAGACAGGCCCAGGCTCCATCTCTCACTGTCCCACAGTCAGGCCCAGGCTCCGTCTCTCACTGTCCCACAGTCAGGCCCAGGCTCCGTCTCTCACTGTCTCACAGTCAGGCCCAGGCTCCGTCTCTCACTGTCTCACAGTCAGGCCCAGGCTCCGTCTCTCACTGTCCCACAGTCAGGCTCAGGCTCCGTCTCTCACTGTCCAACAATCAGGCCCCAGACTCCGTCTCTCACTGTCCCACAGTCAGGCCCAGGCTCCGTCTCTCACTGTCCCACAGTCAGGCCCAGGCTCCATCTCTCACTGTCTCACAGTCAGGCCCAGGCTCCGTCTCTCACTGTCCCACAGTCAGGCCCAGGCTCCGTCTCTCACTGTCCCACAGTCAGGCCCAGGCTCCGCCTCTCACGGACCCAAAATCAGGCCCAGGCTCCGTGTCTCACTGTCCCACAGTTAGGCCCAGGTTCCGTCTCTAATGTCCCACAGTCAGGCCCAGGCTCCGTCTCTCACTGTCCCACAGTTAGGCCCAGGCTCCGTCTCTAATGTCCCACAGTCAGGCCCAGGCTCCGTCTCTCACTGTCCCACAGTCAGGCCCAGGCTCCGTCTCTAATGTTCCACAGTCATGCCCAGGCTCCGTCTCTCAATGTCCCACAGTCAGGCCCATGCTCCATCTCTCACGGACCCACAGTCAGGCCCAGGCTCCATCTCTCACTGTCTCACAGTCAGGCCCAGGCTCCGTCTCGCACTGTCCCACAGTCAGGCCCCAGGCTCTGTCTCTTACTGTCTCACAGTCAGGCCCAGGCTCCATCTCTCACTGTCCCACAGTCAGGCCCCAGGCTCCATCACTCACTGTCCAACAATCAGGCCAAGGCTCTGTCTCTCACTGTCTCACAGTCAGGCCCGGGCTCTGTCTCTCACTGTCCCACATTCAGGCACAGCCTCCGTGTCCCTAATGTCCCACAGTCAGGCCCAGGCTCCGTCTCTCACTGTCCCACAGTCAGGCCCCAGGCTCCGTCTCTCACTGTCCCACAGTCAGGCCCAGGCTCCGTCTCTCACTGTCCCACAATCAGGCCCAGGCTCCGTCTCTCACTGTCCCACAATCAGGCCCATGCTCCGTCTCTCACTGTCCAACAGTCAGGCCCAGGCTCCGTCTCTCACTGTCCCACAGTCAGGCCCAGGATCCATCTCTCACGGACCCACAGTCAGGCCCAGGCTCCGTCTCTCACTGTCTCACAATCAGGCCCAGGCTCTGCCTCTCACTGTCCCACAGTCAGGCCAGGCTCCATCTCTCACTGTCCCACAGTCAGGCCCAGGCTCCGTCACTCACTGTCCAACAATCAGGCCCCAGACTCCGCCTCTCACTGTCCCACAGTCAGGCCCAGGCTCCGTCTCTCACTGTCCCACAGTCAGGCCCAGGCTCCATCTCTCACTGTCTCACAGTCAGGCCCAGGCTCCGTCTCTCACTGTCCCACAGTCAGGCCCCAGTCTCCGTCTCTCACTGTCCCACAGTCAGGCCCAGGCTCCGTCTCTCACTGTGCCACAGTCAGGCCCAGGCTGCGTGTCTCTCTGCAGTGCCACGGTCAGGCACCAATCTCCCATCACAGTTATAGCGGGAGACTGTGAAAGCCAAAAAACTATTTTGTGTTGGTGAAAGCGAGCAATAGCTGGCTCAGCAAACCAAGGATTGCAATAAGCTCTCCTCCCCGGCAGGCACTGAGTCACTCTGGGAGCGCTGAGTGAGGCCTCGCACCATTTCCTCGAGAATAAACATAAAATGCTGCAAATGCTCCGCAGGCCAGGCAGCATCTGCAGGAGCGAGAAACTGCGTTAATGTTTAAGGTGTTTGATGGGACTGTGCAGAGAAAGCTTTCTGTCTCTAACCTGTGCTGTACCTGCCCTGGGAGTGTTTGATGGGACAGTGTACAGTGTACAGGGAGCTTTACTCTGTAAAACAACGTTAAGATGTCTAAAAGTGTTAAAAAGACAAATCTAAAGGCACTGTATCTGAATGCACGAAGCATTCGTAATAAGGTAGACAAATTAACAGCACAAATAGATGTAAATGGATACGATATAATTGCGATTACGGAGACATGGCTGCAGGGTGACCAAGGCTGGGAGCTGAATATCCAAGGATATTCGATATTTAGGAAGGACAGGCGAAAAGGAAAAGGTGGTAGGGTGGCCTTGTTAGTAAAGGATGAAATCAGAGCAATAGTGAGAAAGGATATTGGCTCAGAAAATAAAGATGTAGAATATGTCTGGGTGGAGCTAAGAAGCACCAAGGGGCAGAAAATATTGGTGGGAGTTGTCTATAGGCCTCCTAACAGTAGTGGTAATGTAGGGGACGGCATCAAACAGGAAATTAGAGATGCATGTGACAAAGGTACTACAGTAATCATGGGTGACTTTAATCTACATATAGACTGGCCAAACCAAATTAGCAATAATACTGTGGAGGATGAATTCCTGGAGTGTGTACGAGATGTTTTTTTAGACCAGTACGTTGAGGAGCCAACTAGGGAATAGGCTATCCTAGATTGGGTAATGTGCAATGAGAAGGGGTTAATTAATAATCTTGTTGTGTGGGGTCCTTTAGGGAAGAGTGACCATAACATGTTAGAATTCTTCATTAAAATGGAAAGTGAAGAAGTCCAATCCGAAACTAGGGTCCTAAATCTAAACAAAGGAAACTACGATGGTATGAGGAGTGAGTTGACTATGATAGATTGGGGAGCTTCATTAAAAGGCATGACGGTGGATAGGCAATGGCTAACATTTAAGGAACTAATGCATGAATTGCAACAGTTATACATTCCTTTCTGGTGCAAAAACACAAAAGGAAAGCGGCCCAACCATGGCTAACAAAAGAAATTAAGGATAGTATTAGATCCAAAGAGGAGACATATAAAGTTGCCAGAAAAAGTAGCAAATTTGAGGATTGGGAGCAGTTTAGAGTTCAGCAAAAAAGGACCAAGAGATTGATTAAGAGGGGAAAAATAGAGTGAGAGTGAACTTGCAAGGAACATAAAAGCAGACTGTAAAAGCTTCTACAAGTATGTAAAAAGAAAAAGATTAGTGAAGACAAATGTAGGTCCCTTACAGTCAGAAACGGGAGAATTTATAATGGGGAACAAGGAAATGGCTGAGCAATGAAACAAATATTTTGTTTCAGCCTTCACGGAAGAGGACACAGATAACTTCCCAGAAATGCTAGGAAACTAAGGGTCTAGTGAGAAGGAGGAATTGAAGGAAATTAGTATTAGTAAAAAAATAGTGCTGGAGAATTAATGGGACTGAAAGCTGAATAAATCCCCAGGGCCTGATAATCTGCATCCCAGAGTACTAAAAGAGGTAGCCATGGAAATAATAGATGCATTGGTTGTCATCTTCCAAAATTCTATAGATTATGGAACAGTTCCTGCAGATTGGAGGGTGGCAAATGTAACCCCACTGTTTAAAAAAAGGAGGGAGAGAGAAAACAGGGAACTACAGACGAGCCTTACATCAGTAGTAGGGAAAATGCTAGAGTCTATTATAAAGGGTGTTATAACAGGACACTTAGAAAATATCAATGGAATTAGACAAAGTCAACATGGATTTATGAAAGGGAAATCATATTTGACAAATCTACTGGAGTTTTTTGAGGATGTAACTGGTAGAATAGATAAGGGAGAACCAGTGGATGTGGTGTATTTGGATTTTCAGAAGGCCTTTGATAAAATCCCACATAAGAGGTTAGTGTGCAAAATTAAAGCACATGGGATTGGGGGTAATATACTGGCATGGATTGAAAATTGGTTAACAGACAGGAAACAGAGAGTAGGAATAAATGGATCTTTTTCGGGGTGGCAGGCAGTGACTAGTGGGGTACCGCAGGGATCAGTGCTTGGGCCCCAGCTATTCACAATATATATTAATGATTTGGATGAGGGAAACAAATGTAATATTTCCAAGTTTGCTGATGACACGCAACTAGGTGGGACTGTGAGTTGTAAGGAGGATGCAAGCAGGTTTCAAGGCGATTAAGACACGTTGAGTGAGTGGGCAAATACATGGCAGATGCAGTATAACGTGGATAAATGTGAAGTTATCCACTTCGGTAGGAAAAACAGAAAGGCAGAGTATTATTTAAATGGTGATAGATTGGGAAATGCTGATGTACAGAGGGACCTGGGTGCCCTTGTACACCAGTCACTGAAAGAAAACATGCAGGTGCAGCAAGCAGTTAGGAAGGCAAATGGTATGTTGGCCTTCATTGCAAGAGGATTTGAGTACAGGAGCAGTGTAGAGGGAGCTTTACTCTGTGTCTAACCCATGCTGTACCTGTCCTGGGAGTGTTTGATGGGACAGTGTAGAAGGAGCTTTACTCTGTGTCTAACCCATGCTGTACCTGCCCTGGGGGTGTTTGATGGGACAGTGTAGAGGGAGCTTTACTCTGTGTCTAACCCATGCTGTACCTGTCCTGGGAGTGTTTGATGTGACAGTGTAGAGGGAGCTTTACTCTGTATCTAACCCGTGCTGTACCTGTCCTGGGAGTGTTTGATGTGACAGTGTAGAGGGAGCTTTACTCTGTATCTAACCCGTGCTGTACCTGCCCTGGGAGTGTTTGATGGGACAGTGTAGAGGGAGCTTTACTCTGTATCTAACCCGTGCTGTACCTGTCCTGGGAGTGTTTGATGTGACAGTGTAGAGGGAGCTTTACTCTGTATCTAACCCGTGCTGTACCTGCCCTGGGGGTGTTTGATGGGACAGTGTAGAGGGAGCTTTACTCTGTATCTAACCCGTGTTGTACCTGCCCTGGGAGTGTTTGATGGGACAGTGTAGAGGGAGCTTTACTCTGTATCTAACCCGTGTTGTACCTGCCCTGGGAGTGTTTGATGGGACAGTGTTTTGAAACATTGAATGTGGTGTGGGCAGGAACCACTGCTGTCTGAGCATTGTCCTCAGTGCCTGAACGGTAACACGCAGCTCGGCTCAGTGACCATACCTGATGTGAATGCAGCACTGATCCTTTAAGGGCACGTTCAGAATAATAAATTTGTTTTACGAATTGTCTGGCTGAAGGGACTGAAGTCTGATAGAAGCAATTCATCAGATGAGACTTTTTTCCTGTTCTTAGTTGTGCAAGAACTTGAGGTGAAATGTTTTTCAGTTAGCGTAGAAAGAGAGAAACTGTTTCCACTGGCAGGAGGGTCAGTAACCAGAGGACCCAGATTGAAGGAGATTTGGGAAAAGAACCAGGTGGGAAATTAGGAGAAAAAAAATTTCGCAGCGAGTTGTTGTGATCTGGAACGCGCTGCCTGAAAGGGCGGTGGAAGCAGATTCAATAGTAACTTTCGAAAGGGATTTGGAGAAATACTGGAAGGGGAGATATTTGCAGGTCTATGGGGAAAAAGCGGGAGAGTGGGTCTGATTGGACAGCTATCGCCCAATTCACTAATTCACTGTCGTCCATTTCACGTTATCATCGAAGACCAATTTCACCCCTCGGAGTCAAAATCAACATTTTCTGGTGATGTCCTTAGGTCCCGTCCAATGATCAAATCTCCGGCCCCTAACCCTCGTGTCCCCCTTCACTAAATTGTACATCTACCTGCAGGGTGTAACTGCAACTTAAGATACAATAAGCCCGTATCACACTGAGCTTTCAGCCAACGCTTCCATCTTCATGTATCATGAGGCCTGTAGGTAGGGCTGTGTTCAATCTGCTGGCCTTTCTCGGGATGCAGCCCTTTAGAAGCTGTTGGTCAACTTCTGCCAGCTTTCGATGTTGGCACATAGGTGATTTACTAACAGTAAATGCAGTGAGGGGCTGAATGGCTTGCTCCTGTTCCTAGAAAACTGATCCTTAATGGGTGAAGGTAAGTTTGAGAAGCACTTTGCCTCTCTCCAAAGTAATCCCTTGTTTTTACAACAGAAACCAGCAGTCTCACTAGAAATGTCCTTCATATTTTTTTTAGCCAGGCTGAGAGATCCTCGACTCGGGCTTCCCCTCTACTAGGCCTTGCGGGGAGGTCAATTGTAAGTCGCCCACCCACATGTTTCGAAGTGTTTCCGGAGCAAACGGTGAGGATCTGGCCAACCTTTGGTAGTCACGGTACCGGCGACCAGAAGCTTTGGTGGCACGTTGCCCCTGGATTCAGAGTAATAGCCGGAGCCAAAGATAAAGAGCCACTGATTTCTAGTTGCTCATCCTCCCGTAGCCTGAAAGGGTTCCCTTTCACCTGGAGGAGGTTTGGTCAGTAATAAAGTCGCGATCTGCAGTTGCTCTTTTACACAATCCTCTGATTCAGGCAGGCTTGCTTTCCTGTACTAATGGGATTGTGCCTGGGCTTCGCAGTCAGAGCTGGGTCTCACATTATGTCGAGTCCCACAATAATTCTTGTGTCAGAATCAACAACTTTCACTGTGAAATCCTTTCCCCCTTCGGCCTCTCTAATTCTGCAGATTGCTGTTTTGATAGGTTGACATTTTTTGACAAGATACAAACTACACTTTGCATTTCTACTGACAGCCTTCATGGGCTCTCAGAACATTCTGGAGCAAGTTCAGTGGCAGTCGCCGTAAACCTGAGGGCAGGAATTATTTTTAACATTCACTAGGCACACCTGGATCAGAGCAAGTTTAATCTGAGCACTGTCAGTGTACCCAGCCCTTTGAAGATGGGATCATTGAAATACTAATACAGAGACGTGCGGAAATCTACCTCTCTCTTTCACGCATGCACACACACTCTCGCTCTCACCCTCTCTCTCACCCTCTCCCCCTCCTGCTCCCTCTCTCCCTCCCTCTCGCTCTCTCCCACCCCCTCCTTCTCTCTCTCGCTCTCTCCCTCTCTCTATCTCTCTCTCTCCCTTTCTCATTCTATCTCTCTATTTTCCTCTCTCCCTCTCTCGCTCCCACTCTCTCTCTCTCCATCTCTCCCCCTCTCCCACTCACTCTGTCTCCCCCTCTCCCTCTCACTCTCTCTCTCTCTCTCCATACCTCTTTCCCTCACTCCCTCTCTCTCCTTCTCTTTTCCCTCTCTCTCTCCTTCTCTTCTCTCTCTCTTTCTCTCAGACCTGGGAAGCTGTGCGTGTCGGGTGAGCACATGATTTGTCTCTGACCTGATGAACGCTGCAGTTGAATAGCCTTTAACACTCACTATCCAGGCTCACTTATGAGGAATAGGAGCTTTGATGAGGTTCTGAGGGGTGTTGGCGTCTGTGGAACCATATCCCAGCTAGAGGAGAGAGGGAGAGAGTCAGCACCTTCAGGGAGGGGGGGGAGAGTCAGCACCTTCAGCGGAGGGGGTGAGAGTCAGCACCTGCAGGGGAGGGGGGAGAGAGTCAGCACCTTCAGGGAGGGGGGGGGAGAGTCAGCACCTTCAGCGGAGGGGGGGAGAGTCAGCACCTTCAGGGGAGGGGGGGAGAGTCAGCACCTTCAGGGGAGGGGGGAAGGGGGAGAGAGTCAGCACCTTCAGGGGAGGGGGGAGAGAGTCAGCACCTTCAGGGGAGGGGGGAGAGAGTCAGCACCTTCAGGGGAGGGGGAGAGAGAGTCAGCACCTTCAGCGGAGGGGGGGAGAGTCAGCACCTTCAGGGGAGGGGGGAGGGGGGAGAGAGTCAGCACCTTCAGGGGAGGGGGGAGAGATTCAGCACCTTCAGGGGAGGGGGAGAGAGAGTCAGCACCTTCAGGGGAGGGGGGAGAGAGTCAGCACCTTCAGGGGAGAGGGGAGAGAGTCAGCATCTTCAGGGGAGGGGGGAGAGAGTCAGCACCTTCAGGGGAGGGGGGAGAGAGTCAGCATCTTCAGGGGAGGGGGGAGAGAGTCAGCACCTTCGGGGGAGGGGAGAAACTGGGAAGAAATATAATTTCAACATGGTTGTGACCCCCATATCGCACTGAGGGAATATCAATCAACTACATGACAAAACACGTCACCAGAAACCCAAACTCATTGATGGGGTACCTGAGAGTTAATTTTCTGCAATGTGAGCCAGTCATCACAAATCTAGTTTGGGGATAAAAAGTCAATGTTTTTGTCTTTGCCTCTGTGTCTTTGCCTCACACTCAGGAGGAGTCTCCCACAGCAGATCACCATCTCCGGGTCACAGATCGTGACCTCTCGTGATCCCTGCTGTGCCAGAAGGATTTTTGCTTTCTCTCTTCACTGCCTGTCTGGCAGAGGAACTTGCAATTGTCTTCTCCTTTCTGGAGAGCATGAGAAAGCAAGAGATGATTATGGAGGCAGGGCTATCCCAACATTCATAGCGGTAGTGAAACCCCTCCATAAGCTCCACAGCCTGGCCTGCAGAGTGCTCTCTCGCTTTCTCTCACTCCCCAGGGAGGGAGCCAAAAAGGCGGGTGGGAGTTACTGCCACTGAGCAGACACTCGCGGGTGGTCTATCATGATCGCCAGGTGTGAGGGCGGGAGATCAGGATAGCCTGTGGAGCGACTTGGGACATTTTACTACTTCAAAGGTGCTTTTATAACTACAAGTAGTTGTTGTTGAATGAGAGTCCATCCAAATGCACAACAGTTAGTAGGCCTGGAGAGAGAGAGGAGACAGGGAATGAGAAGAGAGTGGAGTGAGAGTAGAGGGACAGAGAAATAGACAGAGAGAGAGAGAGGTAAATGATTAATATCCTAATATCTCCTCTCAGTGTCTATATTCATCTGATTACACCTCTGTGAAGCCCTTGGGACATTATTTTATGTTAAATGTGCTTTATAAATGGAAATTGCTGTAGCTTTCTGTCCTAAATCTTTAACATTTCATCTGATATCTACAACTCCTCAGATATACTAAAGTAACAAACCACTCTCTCAATACTCAACCTGGACAGCATCCAGTGCACGACTTACATGTGGGGCTTCATCACAAGAGCATTGGAATAGACGAGTCTGGGCGGTGACAACACGTTCAAGGACTTTGGAGAGGAAAGGGAGGTTGAAGATGGGGCGGTAGTTTGCAAGGACAGAGGGTCAAGGGTGGGTTTTTTGAGGAGCAGGGGATTTGAAGGGGAGGGGGACAATACCTGAGGATAGAGAACCGTTCACAATATCAGCTAACACTGGGGCCAAGAAGGGAAGTTGGTCAGCAGTTTGGTGAGAATAGGGTCGAGGGATCAGGAGGTGGGTCTCATGGACAAGATAAGCTCGAGGGCATAAAAGGGGTGCAAAGCAACTAGCACCCGGGAGCGGTGATGTTTGCGCCGCTCGCAAAATTGACCAGACATTTTGCGGCGGTGCTAAACACTACTGCCACGATCTCCTGCGCCCGCAGATAGTGACGTCGGTCGATCATGCAACGCCCCGGAAGCGCCCTGGACCAGATATTGAGTGGCGCCTCCTGCCTTTCTGCCTGCCGCTAGCAACGACAGGTTGAGGGGAGCATTTTGCAGTCGGGAAGGGACTGGGGGAGCGCTATTTAAAGGCGACCGCTTCCTGCCTTTTTATGTCAGCAACATTTTTGCACCATGCACTCTGAGAGAGAGAGAGAGACTGCTGGAGAGATTCAACGCTGTGTGAAGGAGTTTTGGGTACTGAGCAGCACTTTGCAGTTTCATTTTGATTTGACCTTCCTTGCATCAATTTAGAAGAGACTATGGGGGCTGCACTCTGAGCTCTTTCCCTGGGCCTCTCCATTGTTTTTTCCAGCAGATTTGATGTACAGGTCTCTCCAGGCCGAGATTCAAGGCTGCAATGAGCAGGATGTGGATGGAGAGCAAGATCGACCCTCCCCTTTAAGAACTGGCCGGCGCCAGTGTGTCTGTGTTCCATTGTTAACTGACATCACATGAGCTTCGCCAGCGCTCTGAGGTAGCGCCTTGCTCCTCGGCGTCAGTGCCTTAAGACAGATATGTAGCGCCTGATTTAGCGCTCCAATCACCTCCAGGGGCGATAGAAGCCAAGTTTGCAGTTGGAGGCGATAATTAGCGCCAGGCGCTAAATTTGCGCCCGGCCGATAATTGTGACCCAAATGGGGCGATACTGAATTTCTCCCCCATGGTCTCAATCTTCGTGACAAGTAAGTCCATGAACAGGAGAAACTTGTTTTACGCAGAGAGTTATGAGGCTGTGGAATACACTACCAGATTTAGTGATTGAAGCAGAGACCATGTCAACATTTAAGAATAGGTTTGATAGGCGGTTGAAAGAAAGGAGGATAAAGGGAGATGGGAACAGGGTGGGCACATGAGGTTAGGATACTGCTTGTGTGGAGGATAAACACCAACACGGACTGGTTGGGCCAAACGGTCTGCTTCCATGTTGTAAATTCAATCTAAGATGTCTGTATTCAGCTGAGATGTGCTGTAATGACAACTGATGGACCTGATTTGTTATTTATAACCTGAGTCACACGATCTGACAGTGTGTTCATTTCTTCTGTTATCTGAGGACTGAGACCTTGGGCGCGATCTTGCCAGCCCTGGGGAGGCGGGTAGCTGACCCGTGCCGGGTCCCGTCTCCTAGAGGCGGGAAGAGAAATTACAGCCACTTAATTGCCTGTTAACAGGCAGTTAATGGGCAGTTAAAAAGATTATTCCCATTTTGCCGCCAGAGGCGTGGGCTTCCCAACATCAGGAAACCCGGTCAGCGAGGCGAGCAGTGGGTCTGCGGGGGTCTGCGGGGTGCAAAAGTGCGCTGTGAAGGTGAGTGATGGGTGCAAGTGTGGAGAGGTGAGTATGTGAGGTGAGTGAAAAGTGATAGAAAATGTTTACTTACCTTTGTTTCTTCCTGCAGGCTTCAACAGTCGGGGATGCGGAGACTCTCGCATCTCACCGGCAGAGATGACAGATGGCTGTTGCATTTTCCAATGCAACAACCATCTAATTTCTGCTAAAGAAAGAGGTTTGATGAGTCTTGAATACAAGGACTCATCAAAAGACAGAGAATGTCAGTGTTTGACAGCTTCACAGAGCTGTCAAACGATGACAATTCATCTGTCATACGCTGATGTTCTCTGTAACCGGCTTCTGCTGAGCGGGCTTAACAAGGTCAATCAAGGGAAAATGGTGTGGGTTGGCCACAAGTCGATGGAGGCGGGACTGAAACCTGACAAGCAGCAGTCCCGCCTCCAAAAGCTCCCCATTGGCAAAATCACCCCCCTTGTGTCAATTCAGTCTCTAATGAGCTTTCTATTCAGCCCCTGAGCAATGCGACACCACCAAATAAAGATTCACACCTCACTTCACAAGGAATGAGGGCCCAGTTATTGGAGTTGTCATTGATGTTCCGCGTGAGAGAAATATACTGATGGAAGCCGAAAAAACACAACACAAGTAAACAAGGCCTTCCCTTCAGGACTGCTGCTCTGCTGAGTGCAGGATTCCAGCCCACTGGAAATGGGGCCCAAACACCCAGCGCCAAACACCAACTGACGGGCCCAGACTGATAGCAGTCCATCAGAGCGGGGGAGGAAGGGGATGGGGGAGGAGATCGGGATAGAATCAGAGGGGGCGAAATTCATTCTAGCCCCGTTTGGGGCGGTAACTTTTAAAAGTTGAGAAAATCAATGCCATGCGCTAAGGTTCCTCAACTTTTAAAAAATGTGGTTTTGCACTCCAGGAAGGAAGTGGAGCGCTTAATCAAGGCAACAGGCAGCAGGCGGGGCAGAAGTTGTGCAGCGCTGCCGTGTTGGAAGGCTCCTTCCCTCCCTTAACGGGAAGGGCCATCGCTGCAGACTCTGCAAGGGGAAAACTTACCTGGTCCCCGACGGCAGCCGGGATCCGGCCCGATCAGCCAGCTGCACTGCGGCAGAGAGCCGGGCTGATCAATGGCTGGCGACGAGAAAAAAAACCGCAAAGAGAATTGCAGAATTTTTTTTACCCTACCTCGGCCACCTTGCCTTTAAGCCTCTCCCCCGAAGCGCCCAGCCTCCCGATCAATGCCTCCTGCAGCTGTCGGTGACATCGCCCGGCGATGCTGCAGGGGGCGGAAATTAATTTCGGGTCCGGGGCGCTACCGGGGCAATGCGCAGCCTGATGATGTCACGATCTCCGGGCGCAGGAGATTGTGGCGCTAGGGGTTACTGCTGCCGCAAACCGCCAGGTGCATTTCGCATTTAGCGCCCCGTCATCGCCCCCCGGAGGCGCTAAGGCACCGAATTTCTAGCCCATAGAATCATAGAATGGTTACAGCACAGAAGGAGGCCATTCAGCCCATCGAGCCCGTGCCGGCTCTCTACAAGAGCACCTCAGCTAGTCCCACTCCCCCGCCCTTCCCCCGTAGCCCTGCAATTTTTTCCCTTCAGGTTTTTATCCAATTCCCTTTTGAAAGCCACGATTGAATCTGCCTCCACCACCCTTTCAGACAGTGCATTCCAGATCTTACCCACTCGCTGCGTAAAAAAGTTTTTCCTCATGTCGCCTTTGGTTCTTTTGCCAATCACTTTAAATCTGTGTCCTCTGGTTCTCGACCCTTCTGCCAATGGGAACAGGTTCCCTCTTTCTACTCTGTCTAGACCCCTCTTGATTTTGAAATGGAGGAGGAGATCGGGATGGGGAAAAGATCAGTATGGGGAGAGGAGATTAGTATGGGGAGAGGAGATCGGGATGGGGAGGAGGTCGGGATGGGGAGGAGATTGGGATGGGGAGAGGAGATCGGGATGGGGAGGAGGTCGGGATGGGGAGGAGATTGGGATGGGGGAGGAGATCGGGATGGGAAGAGATCGGGATGGGGGAGGAGATTGGGATGGGAGGGGATCGGGATGGGAGGGGATCGGGATGGGGGAGGAGGTCAGGATGGGGGGAGGAGATCGGGAGGGGGAGGAGATCGGGATGGGGGAGATCGGGATGGGGGAGATCGGGATGGGGAGGAGATCGGGATGGGAGAGGAGATCGGGATGGGGAGGAGATCGGGATGGGGGGGAGATCGGGATGGGAGAGGAGATCGGGATGGGGAGGAGGTCGGGATGGGGAGGAGATTGGGATGGGGAGGAGATTGGGATGGGGAGGAGATTGGGATGGGGGAGGAGATCGGGATGGTGGGAGGAGACCGGGATGGGAGAGGATCGGGATGGGGGAGGAGACCGGGATGGGAGGGGATCGGGATGGGAGGGGATCGGGATGGGGGAGGAGGTCAGGATGGGGGAGGAGATCGGGAGGGGGAGGAGATCGGGATGGGGGAGATCGGGATGGGGAGGAGATCGGGATGGGGGAGATCGGGATGGGGAGGAGATCGGGATGGGGGAGGAGATCGGGATGGGAGAGGAGATCGGGATGGGGGAGGAGATCGGGATGGGGGAGGAGATCGGGATGGGGGAGGAGATCGGGATGGGGGAGGAGATCGGGATGGGGAGATCGGGATGGGGAGGAGATCGGGATGGGGGAGGAGATCGGGATGGGAGAGGAGATCGGGATGGGGGAGGAGATCGGGATAGGGGAGGAGATCGGGATGGGGAAGAGATCGGGATGGGGAGGAGATCGGGATGGGAGAGGAGATCGGGATGGGGGAGGAGATCGGGATGGGAGAGGAGATCGGGATGGGGAGGAGGTCGGGATGGGGAGGAGATTGGGATGGGGAGGAGATTGGGATGGGGAGGAGATTGGGATGGGCAGGAGATCGGGATGGTGGGAGGAGACCGGGAAGGGGAGGAGATCGGGATGGGGGAGGAGATCGGGATGGGGAGGAGATCGGGATGGGGGAGGAGATCGGGATGCGAGGAGATCGGGATGGGGAGGAGATTGGGATGGGGGAGGAGATCGGGATGGGGGAGGAGATCGGGATGCGAGGAGATCGGGATGGGGGAGATCGGGATGGGGAGGAGATCGGGATGGGGAGGAGATCGGGATGCGAGGAGATCGGGATGGGGAGGAGATTGGGATGGGGAGGAGATCGGGATGGAGAGGAGATCGGGATGGGGGAGGAGATCGGGATGGGAGAGGAGATCGGGATGGGGAGGAGGTCGGGATGGGGAGGAGATTGGGATGGGGAGGAGATCGGGATGGTGGGAGGAGACCGGGATGGGAGAGGATCGGGATGGGGGAGGAGACCGAGATGGGAGGGGATCGGGATGGGAGGGGATCGGGATGGGGGAGGAGGTCAGGATGGGGGGAGGAGATCGGGAGGGGGAGGAGATCGGGATGGGGGAGATCGGGATGGGGAGGAGATCGGGATGGGGGAGGAGATCGGGATGGGGGAGGAGATCGGGATGGGGGAGGAGATCGGGATGGGGGAGATCAGGATGGGGAGGAGATCGGGATGGGGGAGGAGATCGGGATGGGAGAGGAGATCGGGATGGATAGGAGATCGGGATGGGGGAGGAGATCGGGATGGGGAAGAGATCGGGATGGGGAGGAGATCGGGATGGGAGAGGAGATCGGGATGGGGGAGGAGATCGGGATGGGAGGAGATCGGGATGGGGAGGAGATTGGGATGGGGGAGGAGATCGGGATGGGGGAGGAGATCGGGATGGGGAGGAGATCGGGATGGTGGGAGGAGACCGGGATGGGAGAGGATCGGGATGGGGGAGGAGACCGGGATGGGAGGGGATCGGGATAGGGAGGAGATCGGGATGGGGGAGGAGGTCAGGATGGGGAGGAGATCGGGATGGGGGAGGAGATCGGGATGGGGAGGAGATCGGGATGGGGGAGGAGGTCAGGATGGGGAGGAGATCGGGATAGGGAGGAGATTGGGATGGGGAGGAGATCGGGATGGGGGAGGAGGTCAGGATGGGGAGGAGACCGGGATGGGGAGGAGATCGGGATGGGGGAGGAGATCGGGATGGGGGAGGAGACCGGGATGGGGAGGAGATCGGGATGGGGAGGAGATCGGGATGGGGGAGATCGGGATGGGGAGGAGATCGGGATGGGGGAGGAGATTGGGATGGGGAGGAGATTGGGATGGGGAGGAGATCGGGATGGGGAGGAGATCGGGATGGGGGAGATCGGGATGGGGAGGAGACCGGGATGGGGAGGAGATTGGGATGGGGGAGGAGATCGGGATAGGGAGGAGACCGGGATGGGGAGGAGATCGGGATGGGGAGGAGATTGGGATGGGGGAGGAGATTGGGATGGGGAGGAGATCGGGATGGGGAGGAGATTGGGATGGGGGAGGAGATTGGGATGGGGGAGGAGATCGGCAAGCGGTTTCTATGTGGAGCTCAGTAAATCAAAAATGCTGACGTCCCTATAAGATCCGTTGATTTGGCTGCCGTGAAATCCCAGAAAACAGATTCTGAATAATTGACCACTCAATTAAAAAAAATAATTGCCAATCATTTCACAACTTAATCAAGCACACATCATTGCTTCAGTATGAACTTTAACTGATTAATCTGCACCATTTTATTGGGAGAAGTTTATTACAAGAATTTGAACTACAGTCTATTTGTAAAGAAAACTTAACTACTTAGGGCTGGATTTAAAGGAACAAGCACCGAACCAAAACTAAAACATTTATGTCACAGCCACGTAACGCCCTCACTCATCACCAGCTGCTTAATTCAGATCCTCATGTGAGAGGTTTCCATAGAATCATACAGCATGGAAGGAGGCCATTTGGCCCATCGTGCCTGGGCTGGCTCTCTGAAGGAGCTATCCAATTAGTCCCACTCGCCTGCTCTTTCCCCACAACCCTGCTTTCTTTTCTTCCTTTTCCAGTATTTATCCCTTTTGAAAATTACTATTGACTCTGCCTCCATCACCCTTCTTCAGGCAGCGCATTCCAGATCACACCAACTCGCTGTGTAAAGAAATTTCTCCTCATCTCCCTCAGATGGGGTTTTGTCCGATCGTGAGACTGACTGCCCCTCCAGGGGACTCAGTGACAGTCCAGGGTAAGTCAGAGCTCCTGGTCCCTGCAATCACTCCCCTTTTATGTCACAAATGCTTCTCACAGCTTGGTCACGGATCTCACACATGGACCAGAGGGAGTCCTTCCGTTACATTCCCAGAAGTTCCGAACCATGATGAGGAAGTGTTTGGACGAATGTCGTAAACGTCACAAACTTCATTTGCATCATCAGCATGGTGTCAGCCGTGGCTCAGTGTGTAGCACTCTCGTTTCGGAGTCACAAGGTTATGAGCTTAAGTTCCACTCTAGAGACCTGAGGCCATAGTCTAGGCTGACACTCCAGTGCAGTGCTGAGGGAGTGCTGCACTGTCGGAGGTGCTGTCTTTCAGATGAGACGTTAAACTGAGGCCCGTCTGCTCTCTCAGGTGGATGTAAAAGATCCCATGGCACTATTTGATGAAGAGCAGGGAGTTCTTGTGCGCAGGAGGTGTCGTCAGCTGGAGGAGCTCGAGCTCCGGGTTTCGGAGTTTGAGCAGAAGCTGGTGTCACTGCAGTGCATCCGCGAGGCTGAGAGCTTCGTGGATAGCACGTTTCAGGAGGTGGTCACCCCGCAGCTAAGGAGTGTGCAGGCAGAGAGGGAAGAGAGGGAATGGGTGACCGCCGGACAGAAAAGGAGGACCAGGCAGGTAGTGCAGGAGTCCCCTGAGTGCATCTTGCTCTCCAACCAGTATTCTGTTCTGAGTACTGGTGAGAGCGATCGTTCCTCTGGGGAGTGCAGCCAGAGCCAAGTCCGCGACACCACGGGTGGCTCAGCTGTACGGAGGGGGAGGAAGAAGAGTGGGAGAGCAATAGTGATAGGGGATTCAATAGTTAAGGGAGCAGACAGGCGTTTCTGCAGCCATAGACGTGACTCCAGGATGGTATGTTGCCTCCCTGGTGCCAGGGTCAAGGATGTAACTGAGCGGCTGCAGAACATTCTGAGGGGGGAGGGTGAACAGCCAGAGGTCGTGGTCCATATTGGTACCAATGACATAGGTAGGAAGAGGGATGAGGTCCTGCAGGCAGATTTTAGGGAGTTAGGAAAGAGATTAAAAAGCAGGACCTCAAAGATAGTAATCTCCAGATTACTCCCGGTGCCACGCACAAGTGAGTATAGAAATAGGAGGATAGAGCAGATGAATGCATGGCTGGAAGATGGTGCAGGAGGGAGGGCTTCAGATTCCTGGGGCATTGGGACCGGATCTGGGGGAGGTGGGACTTGTACAGGCCGGACGGGTTTAAACTAATTTGGCAGGGGATGGGCACCAGGATGTAACATTAGAAAGGGGAAATAAAGTGCTCAAAGGATTGGGAGAGGCAGAGAGCTCTAAAGTAAGAAATAGTAAGGTATTAGGTGGGGTCCAATGAAGAGAGAATACAGGATGGTCTAAGATGGGTTTACAGTGTATGTATGTGACCGCACGAAGCATAGTAAACAAGGTAAGTGAGCTGCAGGCACAAATAGCCACACGGGAATATGATGTTGTGGCAATAACTGAGACCTGGCTCAAAAAAGGGCAGGATTGGGTATTAAATATTCCTGGTTATAAAGTGTTCAGGAAAGATAGGGAAGGAAAGATAAGAGGTGGTGTGACAGTATTGGTTAAGGAGAATGTTACAGTACTGGAGAGGGAGGATGTCCTGGAGGGGTCAATGACAGAATCTATATGGCTAGAGTTAAGAAATAATAGAGGTGCCATTACACTTCTAGGTGTATTCTATAGACCACCAAATAGTGGGAAAGATATGGAGCAGCAAATTTGCAGAGAAATTACAGAGAGGTGCAAGAACTATAGAGTAGTAATAATGGGGGACTTCAACTATCCTAATATAGATTTGGATTGTAATAGTGTTAAGGGCAGAGAAGGGGAAGAATTTCTGAAGTGTGTTCAGGAGAACTTTCTTGATCAGTATGTATCCAGCCCGACTAGGGAGGAGGCATTGCTGGATCTGGTCCTGGGGAATGAGAAGGTCAAGTGGAGCAAGTGTCAGTAGGTGAACATTTAGGGAACAGTGATCATAGTATCATAAGGTTTAGAGTAGCTATGGAAAAGGACAGGGAGCAATCTAGGTAAAAATGTTTAACTGGGGGAAGGACAATTTCAGTGGGATGGGAACGGATCTGGCCCGGGTAAACTGGAATAAAAGATTGGCAGGCAAAACTGTAATGGAACAATGGGCTGCCTTTAAAGAGGAAATAGTTCAATTTTTCCCCCAAGTAACGTAACCACTATCCCACCATACCTGTATTACAAGACATGTAAAGTATCACAGACATAATCTATAGTTATACTGAAAAGTAATTTGGAGAGGACACTACAACTGTAACCTCTGCCAATATTCCATTGCTGCAGTGACTGAGCCTTATTGTCCAAGGCCCCAGGGTGCGAGTGGGCCATACAGCAGTGGAAAGTTGAGCATGGAGTCCCCAGTGTCTGAGGTACTCTGTGCCAAATTTTCCAAGCAACTGTTTGGGGCATTTCCTTCTGAAAGCTTGACCCTGACTGAAGCTTGCCCTCAGAGCTTTCTGAGGGACTTTGCAGCCTTTTCTGAACCTCACTGATGCCTGTGTCTCCTTGAAGTGGGATTCAGGCAGGTGGGGGCAGAGCAACTGCCAACACCCCTCCCCCCTGACCGTGGCAGTGTGAGGCCCGAGCGATTTTAACTCTCGCCGGTCAACTGACAGACCAAAACAGGCAAAGTAGCAACTGGCCAGCACTCGGGTAAGTCACAGGGAAGGGTTGAGAGAGTCTCGCAGGAGGGAAGCGGGGGAAGCCGGGTGAGGGGAGGTCTAAACTTTCCTGTGGCACCCTGTGGACCATCCTTCATCGTCGCTGGGTCAAAATCCTGGAACTTCCTCCCTAACGGCACTGTGGGAGTACCCTCACCACACGGACTGCAGCTGTTCAGGGCGGCTCACCACCACCTTCTCAAGGGCAACTAGGGATGGGCAATAAATGCTGGCCTTGCCAGTGACGCCCACATCCCATAAGCGAATAAAATAAAAAACCCTGCTCCTCTTGGCCCCACAAGTCAAGTAAAGGAAGCTTACCTTAAATGACCTCTTCTGGTCCCGGATCCACAGTGACTTCCCCTCTCGGGCCAGAGTTAAAATTGCAGTCAGGGCCCAATGATAATCTGCATATTTAAGGAAGGACCCTGCCAGTTTCAGGTTTCCAGGGTAAAAATCACCCCTATTGTCTCTATTCACTGCCAGAGAGGACCAAGAGTCCCGAACACAATGGGGGTAATTTGAATCTAATTCACTGGGTGGGAATGTTGCAGCCTTGCTGTTTGTTGTGAGTCCGATCAGAGAGAAACAGGAGAAGAAAATGTCTAGAATGGTTTTTCTCCCGGGTTGCTGGCAGGAGTGTCAGGATTGACCTTCGATGACTGGAGACTCCAGGACAACCCTGGTGGATGGGCAACCCTGCTCCCTCCTGATACCACCCAGGGCTACTTCCTCCAACTCACGAACCACATCCCCCAAATGTCTGTAGCTGCACTTCTGTTGGCAAAGGGACATGAGGCGTTGAGATATTGACCTTCTCTACACCGGCATCAAAAAGTTACTAATGTTACATTGGCCCAGATTTTGCTGGAGCAGGGTATTTTGCAGTGTGTCCCATTTGTTAGATTTTTCTCCTCACCCTTCAGCTCAAAAATGTTTTGCCCTGAAAGTTGCTGGAAGCGCGAGCTGACAGCGGCAAGAGCAATAGGGCATCTGGGACCTTAGTGACTGATGGGACCAACAGGGTATCCCCTTAAACAATGAGATTTAAGTATTGAATAAAAAACAGAGGAACGACGGAGAAGGAAATAGGGTAAATTATTGGGGATGATAGCATAGTGGTTATGTTACTGTACTAGTTAATCCAGAGTCCTGGACTAATGATCCAGGAGACATGTGTTCAAATCCCACCACAGTAGCTGGGGAATTTAAATTCAGTTTATGAAATAAATCTGGAGTAAAAAGCTAGTATCAGTAATGGTGACCATGAAACTATTGGATTATCATAAAAACCCATCTGGTTCACTAATGCCCTTTAGGGAAGGAAATCTGCCGCCCTTACCCGGTCTGGCCTATATGTGACTCCAGACCCACAGCAATGTGGTTGACTCTTAACTGCCCTCTGAAATGGCCAAGCAAGACATTCAGTTGTGAAGAAGGCAGCTCACCTTCTCAAGGGCAATTAGGGATGGGCAATAAATGTTGGCTTTGCAAGCGACACCCACAAAAAGTAATAGAGACAATTCAGATACAGAAAGAGAAAAAAAGAGAGGGAAAGAAAGATTGGATTAAGAGTAAAAGAAAAAAAGAGACAGAAAAATGTTTTTATTTAATTAAAAATCATTCAGAACAATTTACTACCTGCAGGAATGAGACTCTGCAGTTTAAATTGTTACCTTTCTGGGCCAGAGAGGTTGTGTGGCATTGCAGAAACATAAATCTCCTCATTAAGAGTCTTTGGGGGAAAAATTCAGTTGGTTGCGCCTCCCGTTAGCGCCTTAAGAGGGTGTTAATGGGGCGCAAAGCAACTCGCGCCCGGGCGCGGCGATGTTTGCGCCGCTCGCGAAATTAACCAGACATTTTGCGGCGGCGCTAAACACTACCGCCACGATCTCCTGCGCCGGCAGATCGTGACATCAGTCAAGTGCGCAACGCCCGGTAGCGCCCCGGAGCGGATATTGAGTGGCGCCCCCTGCCTTACCACCTGCCACTAGCAATGACAGGTAGAGGGGAGCGTTTTGCAGTCAGGAAGGGACTGGGGGAGCGCTATTTAAAGGCGACCGCTTCCTGCCTTTTTTTGTTGGTGACATTTTTGAACCACGCATTCTGAGAGAGAGAGAGAGAGACTTCTGGAGAGATTCAACGCTGTGTGAAGGAGTTTTGGGTACTGAGCAGCACTTTGCAGGTTCATTTTGATTTGCCCTTCCTTGTATTGATTTAGAAGAGACTCTGGGGGTTGCACTCTGAGTTCTTTCCCTGGGCCTCTCCATTGTTCTTTCCAGCAGATTTGATGTACAGGTCTCTCCAGGCCGAGATTCAAGGCTGCAATGAGCAGGATGTGGATTGAAAGCAAGATCAACCCTCCCTTTAAGAACTGGCCGGTGGCATTGTGTCTGTGTTCCATTGCTGACTGACATCACATGAGCTTCGCCAGCGCTCTGAGTTAGCGCCTCGCTCCTCGGCCTTTGCGCCTTAAGACAGATGTGTAGCGCCTGATTTAGCGCTCCAATCACCTCCAGGGGCGATAAAAGTCAAGTTTGCAGTCGGAGGCGATAATTAGCGCCAGGCGCTAAACTTTGCGCCCGGCCGATAATTGCGCCCCAAACGGGGCGATACTGAATTTCTCTCCCCTTATGTCATTAAGTACCAGCCTTAACTTTCTGCGGCCAGTTTAATTGGTAATTAATGGGCCAATGCAGCAATTTCTTGAAACTCACGAGGAAGCTGTCGGCGAGCTGTCGTATTTGCAAGGTTAACAGCGGAGCGACGCAAATTGTCCAGCAACTTGTGGCAATTCACAACTCACAGAGTATCTCTTCCTTACATACTAATAATGCAGAGCGCATTAAACTCACTGTTACTTTCCCAGCAAATTCTGTGTGCTGTGTGTGTGGCTATGTGCGAGCCAGTGTGGGAGTAAGGGGCAGGCAAGTATTGTATGGTGCCAGCCTATAGCTTGTGGGAGGCCTATGGCTGCACCAACTCTTACCTCCTCGATGCTCTATAGGCAAGGTTGTCCAGGGTAACCTGCTGCAAAGCAGTCAAGGAGGTGTCAATTCTGGTACCTCCTCCAGTTTGGACCTGTTCCCTTGTATTAGGTGCCACAAAAAAGTAGTTATGACATGTTGTAAGTTGAAGAAATATAGAGCGACAGAGAAGTACTTAAGCTGTAGGCCATCATGGGGTCCTAGAACGTACCATGCAGCTAGGTTGTGCTATATGTGAAGCTCCTGGAATATGTGAGTGTGTTAAGGCCTTCAATTGTAAGTTGCAGCTGTAATGTGTGCTCCATGCAACCCAGGTTTTACAGGCAGTACACGCACTAGTGAGCATGGCTGCCTCATCCTGCCAGTCATGGAGCCTTTACTGTGTTCTGGAGAGCAGGGCTGTGGGCAATGATCCATTGGTCAGGCCGAGGGGCGTCTCTGGAGATAAGAAGATTGAGAAGGATGTTAGAGAGGTTAATCCTCCAGGAGTGAGCTGGACAGGATATTTGCGAGGAATGGAAGATGAGACAATTGGAGTTGCTATGCTTGGTGAGCCAATGATGGGTGCCCTGATGTATAGCCAATGTTGGGTGCCCTGATGTATAGCCAATGTTGGGTGCCCTGATGGGTGAGCCAATGATGGGTGCCCTGATGTATAGCCAATGTTGGGTGCCCTGATGGGTGAGCCAATGATGGGTGCCCTGATGTATAGCCAATGTTGGGTGCCCTGATGTATAGCCAATGTTGGGTGCCCTGATGGGTGAGCCAATGATGGGTGCCCTGATGTATAGCCAATGTTGGGTGCCCTGATGTATAGCCAATGTTGGGTGCCCTGATGGGTGAGCCAATGATGGGTGCCCTGATGTATAGCCAATGTTGGGTGCCCTGATGTATAGCCAATGATGGGTGCCCTGATGTATAGCCAATGTTGGGTGCCCTGATGGGTGAGCCAATGTTGGGTGCCCTGATGTATAGCCAATGTTGGGTGCCCTGATGGGTGAGCCAATGTTGGGTGCCCTGATGTATAGCCAATGTTGGGTGCCCTGATGGGTGAGCCAATGATGGATGCCCTGATGTATAGCCGATGATGGGTGCCCTGATGGATGAGCCAATGATGGGTGCCCTGATCTATAGCCAATGATGGGTGCCCTGATCTATAGCCAATGATGGGTGCCCTGATGTATAGCCAATGATGGGTGCCCTAATGGGTGAGCCAATGATGGGTGCCCTGATCTATAGCCAATGCTGGGTGCCCTGATGGGTGAGCCAATGATGGGTGCCCTGATGGGTGAGCCAATGATGGGTGTCCTGATGGGTGAGCCAATGATGGGTGCCCTGATGTATAGCCAATGATAGGTGCCCTAATGGGTGAGCCAATGATAGGTACCCTGATGGGTGAGCCAATGATGGGTGCCCTGATGGGTGAGCCAATGATGGGTGTCCTGATGGGTGAGCCAATGATGGGTGCCCTGATGTATAGCCAATGATAGGTGCCCTAATGGGTGAGCCAATGATAGGTGCCCTGATGGGTGAGCCAATGATGGGTGTCCTGATGGGTGAGCCAATGATGGGTGCCCTGATGTATAGCCAATGATAGGTGCCCTAATGGGTGAGCCAATGATAGGTGCCCTGATGGGTGAGCCAATGATGGGTGTCCTGATGGGTGAGCCAATGATAGGTGCCCTGATGGGTGAGCCAATGATGGGTGTCCTGATGGGTGAGCCACTGATGGGTGAGCCAATGATGGATGCCCTGATGTATAGCCAATGATAGGTGCCCTGATGGATATGTCAGACAATACAAAGGGAGGAGCTGAAGATGTTGCTGGGTCATTCAAGCCTGTGAGAGAGTAGGTTGGGGAGTTGTATGAATCGGGCGGGAGATTGAGCGGGACATGGTACTGGAGAAAGAGGGGTGAAAAGAGATGGGTGAGATGCAGGGTGAAGACAATAGGTCGGGAAATAGGCTAAAAATGGAGGTGTGGGGAAGTGGCACGGGGCGGTTCTAGTCTGAAGCAGCAGCTGAAGTGGGCACAAAGGGGCAGCTTAGATTACATGGACCCGTGCCAGAGTTATGTAAAGCAAGGAAAGTACTGAGGGGAAGGTCTTGACACGAGAAGGCAACCAGTTCAATATCTTGAGGACCTTTTTTAAGGAATAATCTGAAGTTTACTCAAGGATCTTTTTTAATTAAAATAAACTGATTTGCGCTCCAGCTGCATGAAGTGGCACTGAAGCCCTTCCCCCCCAACAGCTACAATTCTAAGATGAACACAACACATTGTAAGACCATTAAATCCCACAAGCCCACCCCAATTTCACTACCCAGCTTCTCACCATATCCCACAATCCTTTCTCTCTCCAGACACACATCTATTTGTCCCTTGCCCACTTCAATGTCCTTTCTGGGAATTTATCCCACGACTGGATTACCCGCTGGGTGAAAAGGTTTCCCCTGACTTGCCTGTCTTACATGCCAGCCTCTCAATCTGCACAGAGGGGCAAAGGGAACAAATTCACAAGAAGGAAAAGCTGGGTCAGAAAGGAGAACCAGTTCCAGTGGAATCAATCCCACAGCGTGTCGGGGTTGTAAAGGCCAGGCCCTCTGCCGCAGTCTGCAGTGCGTTAAAACACAGCCGAAGCCACTTAGTGGCTGTGTCTGCAGGTGAAAGGTCAGTGCTCCTCACAGCCAGCATTTTGTTTACATCTGTCACACTGATAGTGATGACTCAGCGAGCTCCCACAAACAGGACACATGAGACTGGCTCCTGACCTGCCAGCCCAGACAACAACTATCATTTTGGTTCCCTTCCCCTTTAATTATAAAAAAAAGACAGCAAAAAGCAGGAAAGCAGCAACAAATGGCACGACCAGGGTTTGCGTGCCTCCGAATGTTTCGCTCAATCACACGCAAGGTTTCAGAGCAAGCGAGGGACGAACTGTTGAGCACTGAGTTGAGGCCTGGTTCACTCCATTGGAGCTCAGAACCATCCCAGGCTCAATCCTCCGTGTGTGAGAGAGGGAAAGAGCAAACTTGCATTTATATAGCACCTGTCATAACCTCGGAATGCCCCACAGCTGATTCACAGCTGATTCATTTGTTTTCTTTGTCAGGTATAGGTAAACACAGCAAACAGTTTGGGCACAGCAAGCTCCCACAAACCGCAGCAAGATAATGACCAGATAATCTGTTTTAGTGATGTTGGCTCCTTCCACAACCCATGTACATTCTGCCCTATCATGGACTCTACCCCACCCATTCAGTTTCCACCCAAAACCCATGTACGCTCTCCCCGAGCATGGAGTCTACCCACTGATTTCAACTCCTCCCACAGCCCATGTACACTCTGGCCCAGGGGTGGGCAAATAGTTGAGCTCGAGGGCCAGTTAACAATTTTGCTGAGCTGTTGAGGGCCCCATACCAATGTTCTCATTAAGCTGCGTGGCCACGCGGTCGCTCAGCGGTCTGGGGGTCCGGCGCAGGCTGCTCAGCGGTCTGGGGGTCCGGCGCAGGCTGCTCAGCGGTCTGGGGGTCCGGCGCAGGCTGCTCAGCGGTCTGGGGGTCCGGCCGTCTGGGGGTCCGGCGCAGGCTGCTCAGCAGTCTGGGGGTCCGGCGCAGGCTGCTCAGCGGTCTGGGGGTCCGGCGCAGGCTGCTCAGCGGCTTTTAAATTAATAGCTGTGTAATTAGTACAGTAATGAGCACAATTAAATCACTCATCAATTACCTAACGAGCAGAGGGTGTTAAGTTAGTGAATAAATCTGTTAACAAATTTACTAATTATCAGTTAGTATAAATAATCAGTGTTAAATAAATAAATTTGAGATAATTAAAATGCTAATTAGTAAACACAAATCAGTTTTGTATTAATTAGTAAGGTGGTAGTTAATAACTGGTTAACAGGTATCATCCATCAGTCACCCCATCACTGGGGATGGTGCCTGGGCTGGGGTGGAGGGGCCTGTCTGGGCTGGGGGGTGGGCGGGGGCCGGGCCTGCCTGGGCTGGGGCGTGGGGGGGGGCCTGTCTGGGCTGGGGTGGGCGGGAGCCTGTCTGGGCTTGGGGGATGGGCGGGGGCCGGGCCTGTCTGGGCTGGGGGGTGGGCGGGGGCCGGGCCTGTCTGGGCTGGGGGGTGGGCGGGGGTCGGGCCTGTCTGGGCTGGGGGGTGGGCGGGGGCCGGGCCTGTCTGCGCCCTCTCCACTGCTGCACTCACTGTTCTCCACCGGTTATGGGGCCGTGCTGCCATCGGTGAAAGGCCCTCAGCCGGGGAGCTGTGGCCCAATCGGTGACTCACCGGCCACCTTCTGTCCACCTCAGCCGCTGGTCTCCGTACCTTCACTTCCCGTCTCTAAGTCCCATTGCTAGACTCTCCTGCTGACTCGGAGACAATGACCCTGCCCCCTCCTGACGTTACATGGCGGGGTCAGGATAGGGGTCAGGTGCGGCGGACGTTCGGCCTCGAAGCCAGGCCTTGGCGGGCCAGATACAGCCATATTTTGCCCACCATTGCTCTAGCCTATCATGGACTCAACCACCCATTTAATCTCCTACCTTCCAAATCAAGCAAACCTCCAACTTATTTATCTGGCCTGGTACCTATATTATACATCCCTTACCAGTTCCCTCCTTAAAGTAATTAACCCTAACATTTTCATGATCCGAACAGCTCAGGAAACATGTTTAACAGAGCATTCAACCATCCCTGTCTGTACTCTTCCATCGAACCCTCAGCCCCATTCAACCATCCCTGTCTGTACTCTTCCATCGAACCCTCAGCCCCATTCAACCATCCCTGTCTGTACTCTTCCATCGAACCCTCAGCCCCATTCAACCATCCCTGTCTGTACTCTTCCATCGAACCCTCAGCCCCATTCAACCATCCCTGTCTGTACTCTTCCATCGAACCCTCAGCCCCATTCAACCATCCCTGTCTGTACTCTTCCATCGAACCCTCAGCCCCATTCAACCATCCCTGTCTGTACTCTTCCATCGAACCCTCAGCCCCATTCAACCATCCCTGTCTGTACACTTCCATCAAACCCTCAGTGCTGCCTCGGAGTGTTCGTATATGTGGTGACACAGTGAACACTTCGGTGACACTACAAGCCATAAGTACGTTCTTCAAGGATATGTTTGTAAACTCGTCAGAAACACCCAACTGAGGGAAACCGTTACAATTGCATGAATGATTTCACTGTACATAGCAACAGGAGCAATGTTTAAAGCTGCTAGTTAATGCATTGGCCCAGAATTTCCTGGAACGGCATAACAGTCAAGTTACGCCAAAGTTTGCATTGATCTTGCCGACCAGTACTTACACTGGCTACAGCTGGAGAGGTTAACAGAAGGTCAGGGCAGTTTGTGAGATGTGAAATCCTCTCTCATCTATTTCAGTCCTTATCAATTAAAAAAAATCCCAAATGAGCAGTCCTGAATTCAGAAACCAACAGCTTTGAGGTCAAGCAGATCTGAACCTTTGTGACCTTTGACCGGGGCAGGATATGAGCAGGCCCGAAACAAGCTGGGAGTCTGTTGCTAGTTTGCACTGCATGGAACACGCAGATAATTCAGTCCCTTCTCTTTGATTCACGGCAGTAATCTGGAGAGGAATGCTTACACATGTCAGATGGAAGGAGTGGTGTCTGCGTGCAGTGGGGCTCAGAACCCCTAGGTTAGACCGGGACCAATCAGCTTCCCACTCCCGATCACTACCCAGTCGCCGCTGCTGGATGGTACGTGTTGGTATTGGACAAGGACAAGATCAGGACTGGCAGTGATGCCCTCCGTGTGTCCATCAGCCCAATGGCATCCACCTTCTGGTCATGCCTGTGGAATGGCCACTTGACATAGTTTCGAACAAAATTGCCAGTGTATGGCGAGGAGGGCAGGGGCAGAGTGGAGGAAGATTGGTGCGACAACGGGACATCTGCTCAATCTCACTGCTTCAGTTTGAGGAGGTCTGAGCTGAGGCATCAGGTCAACCGTCCACATTTCTAGTGGACATCGATGTCTTGAGGGCTGGTTCTGTGCACAAATGACAATTAGCACAGATTGGTGTTACTACATACTGTGTATCTGAACACAGGAGGAGAGCTGGAGCAGTGCTGTGGGTGGGGGTGTGATTTGGGATGGAGCCCTATGAGGAATTAACATAGAAACATAGAAGATAGGAGCAGGAGTAGGCCATTCGGCCCCTCGAGCCTGCTCCGCCATTTAATGAGATCATGGCTGATCATCCAAACTCAGTACCCTGTCCCTGCTTTCTCCCCATATCCCTTGATCCCTTTAGCCTTAAGAAATATATCTAACTCCTTCTTGAATATATTTAAATGAATTGGCCTCAACTGCCTTCTGTGGTAGAGAATTCCACAGGTTCACCACTCTCTGGGTGAAGAAATTCCTCCTCATCTCAGTCCTAAATGGCTTACCCCTTATCCTTAGACTGTGACCCCTGGTTCTGGACTCCCCCGCCATCGGGAACATCCTTCCTGCATCTAGTCTGTCTAGTCCTGTTAGAATTTTATAAGTTTCAATGAGATCCCCTCTCATTCTTCTAAACTCTAGCGAATACAAGCCCAATCGTCCCAATCTCTCTTCATACGTCATTCTTGCCATCCCAGGTATCAGTGTGGTGAATCTTCGCTGCACTCCCTCCATGGCAAGAACATCCTTCCTCAGATAAGGCGACCAAAACTGCACACAATACTCAAGGTGTGGTCTCACCAAGGCCCTGTACAACTGCAGCAAGACATCCTTGCTCCTGTACTCGAATCCTCTCGCTATGAAGGCCAACATACCATTTGCCGCCTTAACCGCCTGCTGCACCTGCATGCTTACCTTCAGCGACTGGTGCACAAGGACACCCAGGTCTCGTTGCACTTCCCCTTTTCCCAATCTATTGCCGTTCAGATAATAATCTGCCTTCCTGTTTTTGCCACCAAAGTGGATAACCTCGCGTTTATCCACATTATACTGCATCTGCCATGCATCTGCCCAATCACCCAACTTGTCCAAATCATACTGGACTTTCTCTGCATCCTCCTCACAACACACACGCCCACCCAGCTTTGTGTCATCTGCAAACTTGGAGATATTACATCTAGTTCCCTCGTCTAGATCATTAATATATATATTGTGAATAACTGGGGTCCTAGCACCGATCCCTACGGTACCCCACTAGTCACTGCCTGCCACTCGGAAAAAGACCCGTTTATTCCAACTCTTTGCTTCCTGTCTGCCAACCAGTTTTCTATCCAAGTCAGTACCTTACCCCCAATCCCATGTGCTTTAACTTTGCACGCTAATCTCTTATGCGGGACCTTATCGAAAGCCTTCTGAAAGTCCAAATACACCACATCCACTGGTTCTCCCCTATCTATTCTACCAGTTACATCCTCAAAAAATTCCAGTAGATTAGTCAAGTACGATTTACCTTTTGTAAATCCATGTTGACTTTGTCCGATCCTGTCACTGTTTTCCAAGTGCTCAGCTATTACATCTTTTATAATGGACTCTAGCATTTTCCCCACTACCGAAGTCAGGTTTACCGGTCTATAATTCCCCGTTTTCTCTCGACCACCTTTTTTAAATAGTGGGGTTACATTAGCTACCCTCCAATCCATGGGAACTGTTCCAGAGTCTACAGAATTTTGGAAGATGACCAGCAATGCATCTACTATTTCTAGGGCCACTTCCTTAAGTACCCTAGGATGTAGATTATCAGGCCCTGGGGATTTATCGTCCTTCAATCCCGTCAATTTCCCTACCACCATTTCCCTACAAATACTGATTTCATTCAGTTCTTCTTGGTGATAATGGAGGGGGAGGAGCAGGAATGTGAGTGCCAGCATGATTTGAGAGGAGGGGCTGTAGGGCAACAAAGTGTTCCAGCCTGAAATGGGCGAGTTGGAGGAGGAGACAGTCTCTGTGAATTGAAAGGGAAGAATTGGAGAGGTTAAAGTGTCTCAGTGAACTAGGATGGAAGAGAGTGACTGTTGAGGTAGCTTTTGGGCAAGGTATAGGTCTGTAAAAAGCCAAAATACCATTTACATTTCCCCTCATTTTATAATTTGAACATCTATCAACTGTGAAATATAAAAGTGTTTGAAAATAACCAGAATGCACCATGTTGAATGTACTGTGGACACATGCCCCGTGCTCATCCATGCCTTTGTTACCTCTAGACTTGACTATTCCAACACACTCCTGGCTGGTCTCCCACATTCTACCCTATGTAAACTTGAGGTCATCCAAAACTTGGCTGCCCATGTCTCAACTCGCACCAAGTCCCGTTCGCCCATCACCCCTGTGCTCGCTGACCTACCTTGGCTCCCAGTTAACCAGTGCCTCATTTTCAAAATTATCATCCTTGTTTTCAAATCCCTCCAATGGCCTCGCCCCTTCCTATCTCTGTAATCTCCTTCAGTCCCACAACCCCCCGAGATATCTGCGCTCCTCAAATTCTGCCTTCTTGAGCACCCTGATTATAATCGCTCAATCTTTGGTGGCCGTGTCTTCTGTTGCCTCGGCTCTAAGCTCTGGAATTCCCTGCCTAAACCTCTCCGCCTCGCTACCTATCTTTCCTCCTTTAAGACGCTCCTTAAAACCTACCTCTTTGACCAAGCTTTTGGTCACCTGCCCTAATTTATCCTTATGTGGCTCGGTGTCAAATTTTTTGTCTTAAAATAATCCTGTGCAGCGCCTTGGGATGTTTTACCAGGTTAAAGGTGCTATATAAATACAAGTTGTTGTTGTTGTTGTTGCTGTGGTTGCTCCGCCTAGAAATATAGCAAGAGTTGGATACAGGTGGGAGGCAACACTTGAAACATTCAGCCCTAGTCAAGAGGATCTGGTTTGAAGCTCATTAGACAATTAAAATTAGGGGCTCCTCTCCCACTAATAGATTACTTGCTGCTACTGGGAGAAAGAAGTTTTAAAATATAAAGAAAAATAATTTATTAACAAGTGGCAAAAGGGAACTTCCAATAAATGGTTTTCAATAAAATTCAGCATAAAATACCTTCCTTTTCATTTAAAAAAATGCCCATTGCAGAGTCCAAAACAGTGAAATATGCCCCGAATAAAGAATCAAACATCAAATTTCGTGTGGGGGCCTGACGGCAGATCCCCACCTCATCCAGAAAATAAATCTGATACCTTCAACGCTTATATTCCTCTTCAAACCTTCGTGTGCCTGTACTTGATTTTGCTGCCCAGTCAATGTGAGGAAATGCTTGGTATAGCTACAGTTTGAATTACAAGCCCATGTCCCACTGCACTTTCAGTGTAATTACTTGTTTTTATTTTTGAGTTGCCAGCTGGATTTGAAGCCACTGGTCAGCCTTTGCTAGGTGTCCCGGTTGCCACACACCCAGAGGCCAGTGGCTTCACCGAAGGACAGAAGTCCCCTTCTTGGCAACTGCGTCTACCTCCGAGCAGCCGACGTAGAGTCGTGTTGCTGAAGGCCTGGCACTGAGTTGTCCGGCCTTTTAGATAAAGAAAGAAAGATTTGCATTGATACACTGCCTTTCATGACCTCAGGACAGCAACAACAACAACAACTTATATTTACAGAGCGCCTTTAACATAATAAAACGTCCCAAGGCGCCTCACAGGAGTGTTATCAAAAAGAAACAAAATTTGACACCGAGCCATATAAGAAGATGTTAGGGCAGATGACCTAAAGCTTGGTCGAATAGGTAGGTTCTAAGAGTGTCTTAAAGGAGGAAAGAGAAGTGGAGAGGCTGAGAGATTTAGGGAGGGAATTCCAGAGCTTGGGACCTAGGCAGCTGAAGGCACAACCGCCAATGGTGGGGCATTTAAAATCAGTGATGCTCAAAAGGCCAGAATAGGCAAAGGTCTAGGGGGATTATAGGGCTGGAGGAGATTACAGCGTTAAGGAGGAGCGAGGCCATGGAGGGATTTGAAAACAAGGATGAGAATTTAAAAATCGAGGCGTTGCTTAACGGGGATCCAATGTAAGTCAGCGAGCACAGGGGTGATGGGTGAGCGGGACTTGGTGCAGGTTAGCACACGGGCGGCAGAGTTTTGGATGACCTCAAGTTTATGGAGGGTAAACATAAACATAGAAACATAGAAACTAGGAGCAGGAGTAGGCCATTCGGCCCGTCGAGCCTGCTCCACCATTCAATACGATCATGGCTGATCATCCAAATCCAGTACCCTGTCCCTGCTTTCTCACACAGAATCCCCATCGAGCCTGCACCAACACATATCCCACCCTATCCCCGTAACCCCACGTATTTAATTCCCCCTAACTTATCCCATCCTATCCCTGTAACCCCACATATTTTATCCCCCCCTAACACTAAGGGTCAATTTATCATAGCCAAATCAACCTAACCCGCACATTTTTGGACTGTGGGAGGAAACCGGAGCACCCGGAGGAAACCCACGCAGACACGGGGAGAATGTGCAAACTCCACACAGACAGTCACCCGAGGCCAGATTCGAACCCGGGTCTCATCTACCCGGGTAGAACTAGGGAGGCCGGCCAGGAGTGCGTTGGAATAGTCAAATCTAGATGTGATAAAGGCATGGGTGAGGGTTTCAGCAGCAGATAAATTGAGGTAAGGGCGGAGACGGGCGATATTACGAAGGTGGAAATGGGCGGTCTTAGTGATAGAACGGATATGAGGTCGGAAGCTCAATTCATGATCAAATATGGCACCAAGACTGCGAGCAGACTTGGTCAGCCTTAGACAGTTGCCGGGGAGAGAGAGCAAATCAGTGGAAAGGGAATGGAGTTTATGTCGTGAACCAAAGACAATGGCTTCGATCTTCCCGATATTTAATTGGAGGAAATTTCTAATCATCCAGTGCTGGATGTCGGACAAGCAGTCTGATATTATAGAGACGGTGGATGTCTCGAGAGAGAGGTAGAGCCTGGTATCATCAGCGTACGTGTGAAAACACACACTGTGTTTTCGGATGATGTCACCGAGAGGGAGCATGTAGATGAGAAATAGGAGGGGGCCAAGGATAGATCCTTGGGGAACTCCAGAGGTGACAGTGCGGGAGCAGGAAGAGAAGCCATTGCAGGTGATTCTGTGACTACGGCTGGAAAGATAGGAATGAACCCAGGCGAGTGCAGTCCCATCAGCTGGACGACGGTGGAGAGGCGTTGGAGCAGAATTTTGTGGTCAACCGTGTCAAAGGCTGCAGACAGGTCCAGAAGGACGAGGAGGGATAGATTACCTTTGTCGCTGTCAATTTGGAGTTCTGGGAAAGGTGGGGACGGATTTGGGAGGTTACAACACGTTCAAGAACTTTGGAGAGAAAAGGAGGTTGGAGATGGGTGATAGATTGCAAAGACGGAGAGGTCAAGAGTTGTTTTTTTGAAGAGAGGGCTGATGATGGCAGATTTGAAGGAAAGGGGGACAATTACAGAGGAGAGAGAACCGTTAACAATATCCACTGACATGGGAGCCAGAAAGGACAGTTGGGTTGTCAGTAATTTAGTAGGAATAGGGTCAAGAGAGCAGGAGGTCGGTCTCATTGACAAGGTGACCTTTGAAAGGGCAAGAGGGGAGATAGGATGGATGATGAGTAGTGGAGAATAGGGGTTAGTGAAGGTAGAGTACATGATGGTGGAGGAAGAAAAGGAGGCATGAAGGCCGGGGGAGGGTAATGAAGAAAGAGGAAAAAGGGGGAGGTAGAAGAGATGGAACTCGGCTCCGGAGCAGCAGCCAAAATGCGCACGCGTACGGACACGGGGAACGAAGTTACAACGACATGATTAAAGACACTCTCCCGTCCTGTGACAGTTTGAACCAGGACGTCCCAAAGCGCTTCACAGCCAATGAATTACTTTTGAAGTGTAGTCACTGTTGTAATGTAGGAAACGCGGCAGCCAATTTGCGCACAGCAAGCTCCCACAAACAGCAATGTGATAATGACCAGATAATCTGTTGTAGTGATGTTGATTGATTGTTAAATATTGGCCAGGACACCGGGAATAATTCTCCTGCTTTTCTTCGAATATGCCATTGGATCTTTTACACCCACCTGAGAGGGCAGATGGGGCCTCCGTTTAACGTCTCATCCAAAAGACAGTGCACTCCCTCAGAGCATCAGCCAAGACTATGTGCTTACGATACAAGGAGTGAGACTTGAACCCACAACCTTCTGATTCAGAGTTAAGTGATATACCACTGAGCCACAGTTGGTGCTTGAGGCTTGGAGAGAGAAAACAGAAAGGGAAATTGGGAGATTTACTGTTAAAGAATAAAGAGCATGGTTGCAGCAAAAACAGCAGAGACCGAATTACAGCATCAATCAGCTAAGAAGGTGCCTTTATTAAACTCCCAGAGTTATGGAATAATTCTTCCTCTTCACTTGAAACAATGAATCACTTTCCTGGTCTAATTTGGAAACAGGAATACGTCACCCAACCGAGGGCAAAGCTCAATTAGTGCATGAGACCCTTGTGTCTCTTCCTTCAGGCTTTGTTTCAGATCCTCCACACTGAAGTACAAGGTCACAAACAGATGAAACGGGACACTCGATAGTAGGGAGTGACCGACACGGCTGTAACACAATCAAGGAGCTGAGGTGATGTCAGCTTTATGAAAGAGATCGCAGACTAAGAGACTGAACTCTAGGCTCAAACTCATCCCCAGGAATGTCTTATTTTCTGCACAGACTTATAAAGTAATTCGTGCAGCATAATCCATGGGTTCAGGGCCCATCAACTGCACAGACAAGGTTTAAAGGCGACAGGAAGTTTAACTGTCGATCAAAGTATTCTACCATTTTATACTAAAATATCGACAATAAAAAATATTCTGTGCCAATTTTAAAACATCAATTTTTCTTTGACCTGCCATGCCAGATCTCCTCGTTGCTAGGCGACAGCAGATGCCAGTGACCCAGTGTTGGAGATAGCTGAGTGTGACCCAGGCTCACTCTGTGTGTTGAGGATATCTGAGTGTGACCCAGTGTCACTCTGAGTGTTGGGGATATCTGAGTGTGACCCAGCGTCACTCTGAGTGTTGGGGATATCTGAGTGTGACCCAGCGTCACTCTGTGTGTTGGGGAGATATCTGAGTGTGACCCAGCGTCACTCTGTGTGTTGGGGATATCTGAGTGTGACCCAGGTTCACTCTGTGTGTTGGGGATATCTGAGTGTGACCCAGCGTCACTCTGTGTGTTGGGGATATCTGAGTGTGACCCAGAGTCACTCTGTGTGTTGGAGATATCTGAGTGTGACCCAGCGTCACTCTGTGTGTTGGGGATATCTGAGTGTGACCCAGCGTCACTCTGTGTGTTGGGGATATCTGAGTGTGACCCAGCGTCACTCTGTGTGTTGGGGATATCTGAGTGTGACCCAGAGTCACTCTGTGTGTTGGGGATATCTGAGTGTGACCCAGAGTCACTCTGTGTGTTGGGGAGATATCTGAGTGTGACCCAGCGTCACTCTGTGTGTTGGGGATATCTGAGTGTGACCCAGCGTCACTCTGTGTGTTGGGGATATCTGAGTGTGACCCAGCGTCACTCTGTGTGTTGGGGAGATATCTGAGTGTGACCCAGGTTCACTCTGAGTGTTGGGGATATCTGAGTGTGACCCAGCGTCACTCTGTGTGTTGGGGATATCTGAGTGTGACCCAGCGTCACTCTGTGTGTTGGGGATATCTGAGTGTGACCCAGCGTCACTCTGTGTGTTGGGGATATCTGAGTGTGACCCAGCGTCACTCTGAGTGTTGAGGATATCTGAGTGTGACCCAGCGTCACTCTGAGTGTTGGGGATATCTGAGTGTGACCCAGCGTCACTCTGTGTGTTGGGGATATCTGAGTGTGACCCAGCGTCACTCTGTGTGTTGGGGATATCTGAGTGTGACCCAGCGTCACTCTGTGTGTTGAGGATATCTGAGTGTGACCCAGCGTCACTCTGTGTGTTGGGGATATCTGAGTGTGACCCAGCGTCACTCTGTGTGTTGGGGATATCTGAGTGTGACCCAGCGTCACTCTGTGTGTTGAGGATATCTGAGTGTGACCCAGCGTCACTCTGTGTGTTGGGGATATCTGAGTGTGACCCAGCGTCACTCTGTGTGTTGGGGATATCTGAGTGTGACCCAGCGTCACTCTGAGTGTTGGGGATATCTGAGTGTGACCCAGCGTCACTCTGAGTGTTGGGGATATCTGAGTGTGACCCAGCGTCACTCTGAGTGTTGGGGATATCTGAGTGTGACCCAGGGTCACTCTGAGTGTTGAGGATATCTGAGTGTGACCCAGCGTCACTCTGAGTGTTGAGGATATCTGAGTGTGACCCAGGTTCACTCTGTGTGTTGGGAATATCTGAGTGTGACCCAGCGTCACTCTGTGTGTTGGGGATATCTGAGTGTGACCCAGGTTCACTCTGTGTGTTGGGGATATCTGAGTGTGACCCAGCGTCACTCTGAGTGTTGGGGATATCTGAGTGTGACCCAGGTTCACTCTGTGTGTTGGGGATATCTGAGTGTGACCCAGCGTCACTCTGTGTGTTGGGGATATCTGAGTGTGACCCAGGTTCACTCTGTGTGTTGGGGATATCTGAGTGTGACCCAGCGTCACTCTGAGTGTTGGGGATATCTGAGTGTGACCCAGGTTCACTCTGTGTGTTGGGGATATCTGAGTGTGACCCAGGTCCACTCTGTGTGTTGGGGAGATATCTGGCTATCGCTCAGAACCTGCTCACGGCTACAAACAGTAATGAGATTCCAAGAGGCAGGACACTAAATCTGAGCAAGCCACTTCATCTATCTGCACATCAGTATGTCACTGAACTGCCTTTCTTCAAATAAAGTTGCTTTAATATTGTACATTGAGATATAAGAGGGTATGAAACAAGAAAGGGCCCAATGCTAGGACCCATTGACTCAACAAATCCTTACCAATCCTTCCACACACCATGTACAGTCTACTCCATCATAGCCCCTACTCCACCCATTCAATCACCTTCTACACACCATGTACACTCTACTCTACAATTGTCTGACTAACTCATTTGATCTTCTGAGAGAAAGCACTGTATAATCTCCACGGTTAATCGGGCAAACCTTCAAAATATTCTTCCTCACATCGCCATTATTCAACCCTGGCCTCCACAGATGACATTGCCCCACCAAAATATAACCCTCTCCCTCCAATCCCATGTTCTATGGAATACTGGATCAAAGACCTTGAACTGAAATGTGACGTATTTAGGAATTTGATTGGAAAGACTAACCTGAATACATATCAAAGCTGTTTTCCCGCTTGTCATTATCAGTCTGTATTTTTAGTCAATAATTATCACATTCAACAATCTTAGTAAATGTCATAATGCGATGATTTATGTTTTTTTACCCTGGGCACGTTTCCAGGTAAATGTGCCCAACCCATGTGCTTGGTCCTCCACCAAGACTGAAAGCAGTTCATTTTCTGAACCAGTTAATGATCGGATCAATGACCTGTGAGATTATTTGCTTGGCTGGTTACCAAGATTCACAGGATCAACACGACATGTGAGCACGCTGTCATGACATGGTAGTAATGGCTACTGCTTCAGCATAGCCCTCAGCAGGGTTAGATTTCATAATACATTGAAAACACAAGGGGGGCAAAATTCAGTTGGTTAGCGCCTCCTGTTAACGCCTAGTGGGGGTGCTAATGGGGCGCTGATGCAGTAGTGCCGGGGCAAGACAAATCCAGTGCCGCACACCAAATCCGCACCCCCCCCCCCGCCACCCCATTGCGCCGCCGCTAACAGATACCACCGGGGACTACAGTGCCAGGCAGATCGTGACGTCAGTGAGTGTACAACGCTCACTGGGCACCCGATCTGCAAAATTCATTGTCACCCCCTGCCTTAGCGCCTTGCCCCAACAGAGACAGGGAGAGGAAGCGTCAAGCAGGTGGATGCTGGCTCCAGGGGCATTACATAACGGGATCATTAGTAATAAGTCGCAGCTGTCAGGTTAGTGCTGTTTCACTGCTTCCTTGTCAGTTTGAGATAGTTCAAGATTTGAATTCAGTCATTCAAAGGTTGTTTCGCATCAGGAGTGTTGCGGTTTCTAAAAGTTAGTTACATTTATTCTCACAACATATCAAAGTGCTACACTTGGTTACATTAATGGGGGCTGTACTGGCAGTCGACCTCGCCCTCCAGGATCTATGGCAGAGGGAGCAGAGGCAGCGAGAAAAACTGGAACATGTGCCCAGCGGGAGGAGGAGGGCCATCAGGGCTCTCAACCGGAGGTCTTACCCTCTGAGGGTATCCCGAGAGCAATTCTTCGACCTCCAATTAAGTGAGGAGCAGTGTATTAGAAGGCTCCGCTTTAGCCTGGAGATGGCCACGGAACTCTGCCATGTCCTGCAACCTGACCTCCAGCCTCAGATCAGGGCGACCACGGCTCTCTCAGTGGCAGTCAAGGTCACCGTCGCCCTCAATTTCTTCGCCAGTGGATCCTTCCAGTCTGCAACAGGAGACATAGCTAACATCTCGCAGTTTGCCGTCCATCGCTGCATCCGAGAGGTCACAGAGGCTCTCTACAGTAGGAGAACGGACTACATTTCCTTCCCCATCACCAGAGAGAAGCAGGACGAGCGTGCATGTGGCTTTGCCAGGATAGCGAGATTCCCCATGGTGCAGGGCGCCATTGACTGCACCCACGTGGCTTTGCGGGCACCGCATAACAATCCTGAGGTCTTCCGTAACCGCAAAGGCTACCACTCACTTAATGCGCAGTTGGTGTGCGACCACAGACAGCAAATCCTCAATGTGAATACCCGCTATCCTGGCAGCAGCCACAATGCCTTCATCCTGTGCCAGACCAGTGTGCCAGCAATCTTTGAGCTTGCGGCTGGCTGGTCGGAGACAAGGGTTATCCACTCTCCACCTGGCTCATGACTCCCCTCCGCAACCCCAACACTCCTGCCAGCACTCATATAATGAGAGCCATGCTGCCACCAGGAACATCATCGAGCAGACCATCGGGGTGCTCAAGCAATGGTTCCGCTGCCTTGACTGCTCCGGAGGCGCCCTCCAGTACTCGCCAGAGTGGGTGTCCCATTTCGTGCTGCATGCTCCACAACTTGGCCATCATGAGGGCCCAGCCCTTGCCACCAGGCATTGTGGGACCACCTCAGGAGGAGGAAGAGGGAGAAGAGGAGGAGGATGAGGTGGAAGAGGAAGACGAGGAGGAAGAACAGGAGTGAGGGAGTAGGCAGCCACTCAATTGGATTTCCGGAAGGGCGATCTGTGACCGCCTCATCAGACTGCGGTTCCAATAAATTAAACCCCAGATCCCCGTTTTAACGACATCCCCATTATTCCATCCCTGTCGCAAGCCATATCACAGCGCAAAGCTGAATTAATAAATTTATCAATAATCAGTGAAAACATATTTAAAGCAACATTATTCACTATTCACCCTTGTGCAATCCCTTAGTGCCTCTCGTTACTGTGCCTTTGCCTACTCTAGTGCTCCTATGAAGTGTTGGCCCAGTGGCTGCAGCAGGGCTGGTGGAAGGCTGCTGAGTGTCCATGCGGGAGACTTCGGATGGCATTGCAGGACGCCCTCGACCAGTTCCCAGCTGTAGACTGCACCACCTCAGCATGGGCGGCAGCAGTCTGGGCTGGCTGGATGACTGGCAGCAACAAGGGCAATGGTGGAGTGGCAGTGGTAGGAGCAGGAATGCTGTCATCCTGAGAGAGGACAGCAGGTTCCTGCTCCACTGACCCACTGCCACTCCCCCGGGGCAGCACCTCAGCATCCCTAGCAATCTTCTGGAGCACAGATTGCTGGCCTGCTGCGACACCGTGAAAGCCCCGGTCGATGGTGGTAGACCCAGCCATGATGGCAGCAGTCAGAGCTTGCGTGGCATCAAGCTGCGATTGCATGAGAGCAGTCTGAGATTGGATGCCACCAAGCATAGACTGCATTACAGCACTAAGATGTTGCGTCGCTTCCGCCTGTGCTGCAATGGAAGCTGCCAGATTGCCCATCACACGTGGCATCAAGTCTGGGTCACCACCGTCTCTCTGGGAATCTACCATCCTTTGCAGACTGGAAATGATGGGTCCATGGTGTGCGCAGAGCCTTGTGCAATGTTGGAGGCCGACTCCTCCACGCTCCTTACCATTGCCGAGAGGCTCTCAGGAACCCTTGCTATTGCACCTATCATCTCCATGTGCATACCCATCACCCTTCTTCTAAAGGCTTCCCATTGAGGTCCTCATGTGAGTCCTGTGCAGCAGAAATCGCACGCGAACTCGCCCTCCGGGGAGCTAGCCCCCGAGTTACCCTTTCCCCTGGCCTTGCTGCAGCCCACTCATCCCCGGTGCCTCACCCTGTACAGATCCTGCTACTATACTAGCCTTTAAAGAACGCGTAGTGCCAGTATCTGAGCTGGTGCCTGCGGGTGAGACATGCAGTGATGTCATTAAATTTCTTCCTGCACTGTGTGGGGGTCCTGGGGACCACAGTGCTGCCCGAGGCGTGCTGCGCTACCTCCCTCCACATGGTGCGGAAGATTTGCGGCGAGGGCCTCCTGCCACTTGCTGGGTAGAGCACCGCCCACCGTGTCTCCACAGCGAACACCAACGCCTCCAATGTTTGATCACAGAATCTGCGGGCTCTCTCCCTGGGGCGTGGATCTGCCATGAGTACAGCTGCTTCAGTTGTCCGGCTCCTTCTCTTTAACCTGCTGCTGGCTGAGACGGCTGCACAGCCAGCAATGATGAGAATGAGGTTCTGCAGCATCAATGAACCTCCCTTTAAGAACTGGAAAAAGCCTGTGGCAATTAGGACTTGTGACTAAACTGCACCTGATATTGGTCAGCGCTTCAAGTTTAACACTACTGAGCTAGGCCATTTGCACTTGATTTAATGCTCGAATACTTTCTTTGTGCAATGAGACTGAATTTTGCATGTTGTCTGAAGTATTAGTGCCTGGCGCTAATGCGCCAACTTTTCCAAAGTTAGCGCCCATTCCTGGGCTATAATGAATTTCTCCCCCAGAGTCTACTAAATTAGGACTGGTTCAAAATGAGCCAAGTAAGAACACCCAGAGATCTGAGCAGCGCCAAAAAAGGATTGTTTAAAGATAATTTTGACTGCACTGATGGTTCAGACAGGTTACCCAGTGACTAGCTCAGCCATTCGGATTGGGAAGTTCCCAAGCTCTGTTCCTACTTGGCACTCAGTACGCTGATCGCAGCCAGGGTGGCAGTTAACGTGAACGGCTGGGCCTCACCGTCCCTAGGTTAGAGAGGGGGGAATCAACCAGGATTCCTGCTTCTTAATTTATATCAATCAGCTCATAGAGGGGCTGGTACAGTGGGTGGAGGGACTGGTACAATGGATGGAGGGACTGGGTACAGTGGGTGGAGGGACTGGGTACAGTGGGTGGAGGGGCTGGTACAGTGGGTGGAGGAGTTGGTACAGTGGGTGCAGGGGCTGGTACAGTGGGTGGAGGGGCTGGTACAGTGGGTGGAGGGGTTGGTACAGTGGGTGGAGGGGTTGGTACAGTGGGTGGAGGGGCTGGTACAGTGGGTGAAGGGGTTGGTACAGTGGGTGGAGGGGCTGGTACAGTGGGTGGAGGGGCTGGTACAGTGGGTGGAGGGACTGGGTACAGTGGGTGGAGGGGCTGGTACAGTGGGTGGAGTGACTGGGTACAGTGGGTGGAGGGGCTGGTACAGTGGGTGGAGGGACTGGGTACAGTGGGTGGAGAGGCTGGTACAGCGGGTGGAGTGGTTGGTACAGTGGGTGGCGGGGCTGGTACAGTGGGTGGAGGGGCTGGTACAGTGGGTGGATGGGCTGGGTAAAGTGGGTGGAGGGGCTGGTAGAGTGGGTGGAGGGGTTGATACAGTGGGTGGAGGGACTGGGTACAGTGGGTGGAGGGGTTGGTACAGTGGGTGGAGGGACTGGGTACAGTGGGTGGAGGGACTGGGTACAGTGGGTGGAGGGGTTGGTACAGTGGGTGGAGGGACTGGGTACAGTGGGTGGAGGGACTGGGTACAGAGGGTGGAGGGGCTGGGTACAGTGGGTGGAGGGACTGGGTACAGTGGGTGGAGGTACTGGGTACAGTGGGTGGAGGGACTGGGTACAGTGGGTGGAGGGGTTGGTACAGTGGGTGGAGGGGTTGGTACAGTGGGTGGAGGGACTGGGTACAGTGGGTGGAGGGGTTGGTACAGTGGGTGGAGGGACTGGTACAGTGGGTGGAGGGACTGGGTACAGTGGGTGGAGGGACTGGGTACAGTGGGTGGAGACACTGGTACAGTGGGTGGAGGGGTTTGTACAGTGGGTGGAGGGACTGGGTACAGTGGGTGGAGGGGTTGGTACAGTGGGTGGAGGGACTGGGTACAGTGGGTGGAGGGACTGGGTACAGTGGGCGGAGGGACTGGGTACAGTGGGTGGAGGGACTGGTACAGTGGGTGGAGGGACTGGGTACAGTGGGTGGAGGGACTGGTACAGTGGGTGGAGGGACTTGGTACAGTGGGTGGAGGGGCTGGTACAGTGGGTGGAGGGACTGGTACAGTGGGTGGAGGGACTGGTACAGTGGGTGGAGGGACTGGGTACAGTGGGTGGAGGGACTGGGTACAGTGGGTGGAGGGGTTGGTAGAGTGGGTGGAGGGACTGGGTACAGTGGGTGGAGGGGTTGGTAGAGTGGGTGGAGGGACTGGGTACAGTGGGTGGAAGGACTGGGTACAGTGGGTGGAGGGACTGGGTACAGTGGGTGGAGGGGTTGGTACAGTGTGTGGAGGGGTTGGTACAGTGGATGGAGGGACCGGGTACAGTGGGTGGAGGGGCTGGTACAGTGGGTGGAGGGGTTGGTACAGTGGGTGGAGGGGTTGGTACAATGGGTGGAGGGACTGGGTACAGTGGGTGGAGGGGCTGGTACAGTGGGTGGAGGGGTTGGTACAATGGGTGGAGGGACTGGGTACAGTGGGTGGAGGGGTTGGTACAGTGGGTGGAGGGGTTGGTACAGTGGGTGGAGGGACTGTGTACAGTGGGTGGAGGGACTGGTACAGTGGGTGGAGGGACTGGGTACAGTGGGTGGAGGGGCTGGTACAGTGGGTGGAGGGACTGGGTACGGTGGGTGGAGGGACTGGGTACAGTGGGTGGAGGGACTGGGTACAGTGGGTGGAGGGACTGGGTACAGTGGGTGGAGGGGTTGGTACAGTGGGTGGAGGGGTTGGTACAGTGGGTGGAGGGGCTGGATATAGTGGGTGGAGGGACTGGGTACAGTGGGTGGAGGGACTGGGTACAGTGGGTGGAGGGACTGGGTACAGTGGGTGGAGGGGTGGGTACAGTGGGCGGAGGGACTGGGTACAGTGGGTGGAGGGACTGGTACAGTGGGTGGAGGGACTGGGTACAGTGGGTGGAGGGACTGGTACAGTGGGTGGAGGGACTTGGTACAGTGGGTGGAGGGGCTGGTACAGTGGGTGGAGGGACTGGTACAGTGGGTGGAGGGACTGGTACAGTGGGTGGAGGGACTGGGTACAGTGGGTGGAGGGACTGGGTACAGTGGGTGGAGGGGTTGGTAGAGTGGGTGGAGGGACTGGGTACATTGGGTGGAGGGGTTGGTAGAGTGGGTGGAGGGACTGGGTACAGTGGGTGGAAGGACTGGGTACAGTGGGTGGAGGGACTGGGTACAGTGGGTGGAGGGGTTGGTACAGTGTGTGGAGGGGTTGGTACAGTGGATGGAGGGACCGGGTACAGTGGGTGGAGGGGCTGGTACAGTGGGTGGAGGGGTTGGTACAGTGGGTGAAGGGGTTGGTACAATGGGTGGAGGGACTGGGTACAGTGGGTGGAGGGGCTGGTACAGTGGGTGGAGGGGTTGGTACAATGGGTGGAGGGACTGGGTACAGTGGGTGGAGGGGTTGGTACAGTGGGTGGAGGGGTTGGTACAGTGGGTGGAGGGACTGTGTACAGTGGGTGGAGGGACTGGTACAGTGGGTGGAGGGACTGGGTACAGTGGGTGGAGGGGCTGGTACAGTGGGTGGAGGGACTGGGTACGGTGGGTGGAGGGACTGGGTACAGTGGGTGGAGGGACTGGGTACAGTGGGTGGAGGGACTGGGTACAGTGGGTGGAGGGGTTGGTACAGTGGGTGGAGGGGTTGGTACAGTGGGTGGAGGGGCTGGATACAGTGGGTGGAGGGACTGGGTACAGTGGGTGGAGGGACTGGGTACAGTGGGTGGAGGGACTGGGTACAGTGGGTGGAGGGGTGGGTACAGTGGGTGGAGGGACTGGGTACAGTGGGTGGAGGGACTGGGTACAGTGGGTGGAGGGACTGGTACAGTGGGTGGAGGGACTGGTACAGTGGGTGGAGGGGCTGGTACAGTGGGTGGAGGGGCTGGTACAGTGGGTGGAGGGGTTGGTACAGTGGGTGGAGGGACTGGTACAGTGGGTGGAGGGACTGGGTACAGTGGGTGGAGGGGTTGGTACAGTGGGTGGAGGGGCTGGTACAGTGGGTGGAGGGACTGGTACAGTGGGTGGAGGGGTTGGTACAGTGGGTGGAGGGGCTGGTACAGTGGGTGGAGGGACTGGGTACAGTGGGTGGAGGGACTGGGTACAGTGGGTGGAGGGACTGGGTACAGTGGGTGGAGGGGTGGGTACAGTGGGTGGAGGGACTGGGTACAGTGGGTGGAGGGACTGGGTACAGTGGGTGGAGGGACTGGTACAGTGGGTGGAGGGACTGGTACAGTGGGTGGAGGGGCTGGTACAGTGGGTGGAGGGGCTGGTACAGTGGGTGGAGGGGTTGGTACAGTGGGTGGAGGGACTGGTACAGTGGGTGGAGGGACTGGGTACAGTGGGTGGAGGGGTTGGTACAGTGGGTGGAGGGGCTGGTACAGTGGGTGGAGGGACTGGTACAGTGGGTGGAGGGGTTGGTACAGTGGGTGGAGGGGCTGGTACAGTGGGTGGAGGGACTGGGTACAGTGGGTGGAGGTACTGGGTACAGTGGGTGGAGGGACTGGGTACAGTGGGTGGAGGGGTTGGTACAGTGGGTGGAGGGACTGGGTACAGTGGGTGGAGGGGTTGGTACAGTGGGTGGAGGGACTGGTACAGTGGGTGGAGGGACTGGGTACAGTGGGTGGAGGGACTGGGTACAGTGGGTGGAGACACTGGTACAGTGGGTGGAGGGGTTTGTACAGTGGGTGGAGGGACTGGGTACAGTGGGTGGAGGGGTTGGTACAGTGGGTGGAGGGACTGGGTACAGTGGGTGGAGGGACTGGGTACAGTGGGCGGAGGGACTGGGTACAGTGGGTGGAGGGACTGGTACAGTGGGTGGAGGGACTGGGTACAGTGGGTGGAGGGACTGGTACAGTGGGTGGAGGGACTTGGTACAGTGGGTGGAGGGGCTGGTACAGTGGGTGGAGGGACTGGTACAGTGGGTGGAGGGACTGGTACAGTGGGTGGAGGGACTGGGTACAGTGGGTGGAGGGACTGGGTACAGTGGGTGGAGGGGTTGGTAGAGTGGGTGGAGGGACTGGGTACAGTGGGTGGAGGGGTTGGTAGAGTGGGTGGAGGGACTGGGTACAGTGGGTGGAAGGACTGGGTACAGTGGGTGGAGGGACTGGGTACAGTGGGTGGAGGGATTGGTACAGTGTGTGGAGGGGTTGGTACAGTGGATGGAGGGACCGGGTACAGTGGGTGGAGGGGCTGGTACAGTGGGTGGAGGGGTTGGTACAGTGGGTGGAGGGGTTGGTACAATGGGTGGAGGGACTGGGTACAGTGGGTGGAGGGGCTGGTACAGTGGGTGGAGGGGTTGGTACAATGGGTGGAGGGACTGGGTACAGTGGGTGGAGGGGTTGGTACAGTGGGTGGAGGGGTTGGTACAGTGGGTGGAGGGACTGTGTACAGTGGGTGGAGGGACTGGTACAGTGGGTGGAGGGACTGGGTACAGTGGGTGGAGGGACTGGGTACAGTGGGTGGAGGGACTGGGTACAGTGGGTGGAGGGGTGGGTACAGTGGGTGGAGGGACTGGGTACAGTGGGTGGAGGGACTGGGTACAGTGGGTGGAGGGACTGGTACAGTGGGTGGAGGGACTGGTACAGTGGGTGGAGGGGCTGGTACAGTGGGTGGAGGGGCTGGTACAGTGGGTGGAGGGGTTGGTACAGTGGGTGGAGGGACTGGTACAGTGGGTGGAGGGACTGGGTACAGTGGGTGGAGGGGTTGGTACAGTGGGTGGAGGGGCTGGTACAGTGGGTGGAGGGACTGGTACAGTGGGTGGAGGGGTTGGTACAGTGGGTGGAGGGGCTGGTACAGTGGGTGGAGGGACTGGGTACAGTGGGTGGAGGGACTGGGTACAGTGGGTGGAGGGGCTGGTACAGTGGGTGGAGGGGTTGGTACAGTGGGTGGAGGGACTGGTACAGTGGGTGGAGGGACTGGGTACAGTGGGTGGAGGGGCTGGTATAGTGGGTGGAGGGGTTGGTACAGTGGGTGGAGGGACTGGTACAGTGGGTGGAGGGACTGGGTACAGTGGGTGCAGGGGTTGGTACAGTGGGTGGAGGGACTGGTACAGTGGGTGGAGGGACTGGGTACAGTGGGTGGAGGGACTGGGTACAGTGGGTGGAGGGACTGGTTACAGTGGGTGGATGGGGTTGGTACAGTGGGTGGAGGGACTGGGTACAGTGGGTGGAGGGACTGGGTACAGTTGGTGGAGGGACTGGGTACAGTGGGTGCAGGGGTTGGTACAGTGGGTGGAGGGGTTGGTACAGTGGGTGGAGGGACTGGGTACAGTGGGTGGAGGGACTGGGTACAGTGGGTGGAGGGACTGGGTACAGTGGGTGGAGGGACTGGGTACAGTGGGTGGAGGGACTGGGTACAGTGGGTGGAGGGGTTGGTACAGTGGGTGGAGGGGTTGGTACAGTGGGTGGAGGGGCTGGATACAGTGGGTGGAGGGACTGGGTACAGTGGGTGGAGGGACTGGGTACAGTGGGTGGAGGGACTGGGTACAGTGGGTGGAGGGGCGGGTACAGTGGGTGGAGGGACTGGGTACAGTGGGTGGAGGGACTGGGTACAGTGGGTGGAGGGGTTGGTGAGTGGGTGGAGGGACTGGGTACAGTGGGTGGAGGGGTTGGTAGAGTGGGTGGAGGGACTGGGTACAGTGGGTGGAGGGACTGGGTACAGTGGGTGGAGGGACTGGGTACAGTGGGTGGAGGGGTTGGTACAGTGTGTGGAGGGGTTGGTACAGTGGATGGAGGGACCGGGTACAGTGGGTGGAGGGGCTGGTCCAGTGGGTGGAGGGGTTGGTACAGTGGGTGGAGGGGTTGGTACAATGGGTGGAGGGACTGGGTACAGTGGGTGGAGGGGCTGGTACAGTGGGTGGAGGGGTTGGTACAATGGGTGGAGGGACTGGGTACAGTGGGTGGAGGGGTTGGTACAGTGGGTGGAGGGGTTGGTACAGTGGGAGGAGGGACTGGGTACAGTGGGTGGAGGGACTGGTACAGTGGGTGGAGGGACTGGGTACAGTGGGTGGAGGGGCTGGTACAGTGGGTGGAGGGACTGGGTACAGTGGGTGGAGGGACTGGGTACAGTGGGTGCAGGGACTGGGTACAGTGGGTGGAGGGGTTGGTACAGTGGGTGGAGGGGTTGCTACAGTGGGTGGAGGGACTGGGTACAGTGGGTGGAGCGGCGGGTACAGTGGGTGGAGGGACTGGGTACAGTGGGTGGAGGGACTGGGTACAGTGGGTGGAGGGACTGGTGCAGTGGGTGGAGGGACTGGTACAGTGGGTGGAGGGGCTGGTACAGTGGGTGGAGGGGCTGGTACAGTGGGTGGAGGGAATGGTACAGTGGGTGGAGGGGCTGGTACAGTGGGTGGAGGGACAGGGTACAGTGGGTGGAGGGGTTGGTACAGTGGGTGGAGGGGCTGGTACAGTGGGTGGAGGGACTGGTACAGTGGGTGGAGGGGCTGGTACAGTGGGTGGAGGGGTTGGTACAGTGGGTGGAGGGGCTGGTACAGTGGGTGGAGGGACTGGTACAGTGGGTGGAGGGGCTGGTACAGTGGGTGGAGGGACTGGGTACAGTGGGTGGAGGGACTGGGTACAGTGGGTGGAGGGGCTGGTACAGTGGGTGGAGGGGTTGGTACAGTGGGTGGAGGGACTGGTACAGTGGGTGGAGGGACTGGGTACAGTGGGTGGAGGGGCTGGTACAGTGGGTGGAGGGGTTGGTACAGTGGGTGGAGGGACTGGTACAGTGGGTGGAGGGACTGGGTACAGTGGGTGCAGGGGTTGGTACAGTGGGTGGAGGGACTGGTACAGTGGGTGGAGGGACTGGGTACAGTGGGTGGAGCAACTGGTTACAGTGGGTGGATGGGGTTGGTACAGTGGGTGGAGGGATTGGGTACAGTGGGTGGAGGGACTGGGTACAGTTGGTGGAGGGACTGGGTACAGTGGGTGCAGGGGTTGGTACAGTGGGTGGAGGGGTTGGTACAGTGGGTGGAGGGACTGGGTACAGTGGGTGGAGGGACTGGGTACAGTGGGTGGAGGGACTGGGTACAGTGGGTGGAGGGACTGGGTACAGTGGGTGGAGGGGTTGGTACAGTGGGTGGAGGGGTTGGTACAGTGGGTGGAGGGGCTGGATACAGTGGGTGGAGGGACTGGGTACAGTGGGTGGAGGGACTGGGTACAGTGGGTGGAGGGACTGGGTACAGTGGGTGGAGGGGCAGGTACAGTGGGTGGAGGGACTGGGTACAGTGGGTGGAGGGACTGGGTACAGTGGGTGGAGGGACTGGTACAGTGGGTGGAGGGACTGGTACAGTGGGTGGAGGGGCTGGTACAGTGGGTGGAGGGGCTGGTACAGTGGGTGGAGGGGTTGGTACAGTGGGTGGAGGGGCTGGTACAGTGGGTGGAGGGACTGGGTACAGTGGGTGGAGGGGTTGGTACAGTGGGTGGAGGGGCTGGTACAGTGGGTGGAGGGACTGGTACAGTGGGTGGAGGGGTTGGTACAGTGGGTGGAGGGGCTGGTACAGTGGGTGGAGGGACTGGGTACAGTGGGTGGAGGGACTGGGTACAGTGGGTGGTGGGGCTGGTACAGTGGGTGGAGGGGTTGGTACAGTGGGTGGAGGGACTGGTACAGTGGGTGGAGGGACTGGGTACAGTGGGTGGAGGGGCTGGTACAGTGGGTGGAGGGGTTGGTACAGTGGGTGGAGGGACTGGTACAGTGGGTGGAGGGACTGGGTACAGTGGGTGCAGGGGTTGGTACAGTGGGTGGAGGGACTGGTACAGTGGGTGGAGGGACTGGGTACAGTGGGTGGAGGGACTGGGTACAGTGGGTGGAGGGACTGGTTACAGTGGGTGGATGGGGTTGGTACAGTGGGTGGAGGGACTGGGTACAGTGAGTGGAGGGACTGGGTACAGTTGGTGGAGGGACTGGGTACAGTGGGTGCAGGGGTTGGTACAGTGGGTGGAGGGGTTGGTACAGTGGGTGGAGGGACTGGGTACAGTGGTGGAGGGACTGGTTACAGTGGGTGGAGGGACTGGGTACAGTGGGTGGAGGGACTGGGTACAGTGGGTGGAGGGACTGGGTACAGTGGTTGGAGTGACTGGGTACAGTGGGTGGAGGGACTGGGTACAGTGGGTGCAGGGGTTGGTACAGTGGGTGGAGGGGTTGGTACAGTGGGTGGAGGGGTTGGTACAGTGGGTGGAGGGACTGGGTACAGTGGGTGGAGGGACTGGGTACAGTGGGTGGAGGGACTGGTTACAGTGGGTGGAGGGACTGGGTACAGTGGGTGGAGGGACTGGGTACAGTGGGTGGAGGGACTGGTTACAGTGGGTGGATGGGGTTGGTACAGTGGGTGGAGGGACTGGGTACAGTGGGTGGAGGGACTGGGTACAGTTGGTGGAGGGACTGGGTACAGTGGGTGCAGGGGTTGGTACAGTGGGTGGAGGGGTTGGTACAGTGGGTGGAGGGACTGGGTACAGTGGGTGGAGGGACTGGGTACAGTGGGTGGAGGGACTGGGTACAGTGGGTGGAGGGACTGGGTACAGTGGGTGGAGGGACTGGGTACAGTGGGTGGAGGGGTTGGTACAGTGGGTGGAGGGGTTGGTACAGTGGGTGGAGGGGCTGGATACAGTGGGTGGAGGGACTGGGTACAGTGGGTGGAGGGACTGGGTACAGTGGGTGGAGGGACTGGGTACAGTGGGTGGAGGGGCGGGTACAGTGGGTGGAGGGACTGGGTACAGTGGGTGGAGGGACTGGGTACAGTGGGTGGAGGGGTTGGTGAGTGGGTGGAGGGACTGGGTACAGTGGGTGGAGGGGTTGGTAGAGTGGGTGGAGGGACTGGGTACAGTGGGTGGAGGGACTGGGTACAGTGGGTGGAGGGACTGGGTACAGTGGGTGGAGGGGTTGGTACAGTGTGTGGAGGGGTTGGTGAGTGGGTGGAGGGACTGGGTACAGTGGGTGGAGGGGTTGGTAGAGTGGGTGGAGGGACTGGGTACAGTGGGTGGAGTGACTGGGTACAGTGGGTGGAGGGGCTGGGTACAGTGGGTGGAGGTACTGGGTACAGTGGGTGGAGGGACTGGGTACAGTGGGTGGAGGGGTTGGTACAGTGGGTGGAGGGGTTGGTAGAGTGGGTGGAGGGACTGGGTACAGTGGGTGGAGGGGTTGGTACAGTGGGTGGAGGGACTGGTACAGTGAGTGGAGGGACTGGGTACAGTGGGTGGAGGGACTGGGTACAGTGGGTGGAGACACTGGTACAGTGGGTGGAGGGGTTTGTACAGTGGGTGGAGGGACTGGGTACAGTGGGTGGAGGGGTTGGTACAGTGGGTGGAGGGACTGGGTACAGTGGGTGGAGGGACTGGGTACAGTGGGCGGAGGGACTGGGTACAGTGGGTGGAGGGACTGGTACAGTGGGTGGAGGGACTGGGTACAGTGGGTGGAGGGACTGGTACAGTGGGTGGAGGGACTTGGTACAGTGGGTGGAGGGGCTGGTACAGTGGGTGGAGGGACTGGTTCAGTGGGTGGAGGGACTGGTACAGTGGGTGGAGGGACTGGGTACAGTGGGTGGAGGGACTGGGTACAGTGGGTGGAGGGGTTGGTAGAGTGGGTGGAGGGACTGGGTACAGTGGGTGGAAGGACTGGGTACAGTGGGTGGAGGGACTGGGTACAGTGGGTGGAGGGGTTGGTACAGTGTGTGGAGGGGTTGGTACAGTGGATGGAGGGACTGGGTACAGTGGGTGGAGGGGCTGGTACAGTGGGTGGAGGGGTTGGTACAGTGGGTGGAGGGGTTGGTACAATGGGTGGAGGGACTGGGTACAGTGGGTGGAGGGGCTGGTACAGTGGGTGGAGGGGTTGGTACAATGGGTGGAGGGACTGGGTACAGTGGGTGGAGGGGTTGGTACAGTGGGTGGAGGGGTTGGTACAGTGGGTGGAGGGACTGTGTACAGTGGGTGGAGGGACTGGTACAGTGGGTGGAGGGACTGGGTACAGTGGGTGGAGGGGCTGGTACAGTGGGTGGAGGGACTGGGTACGGTGGGTGGAGGGACTGGGTACAGTGGGTGGAGGGACTGGGTACAGTGGGTGGAGGGACTGGGTACAGTGGGTGGAGGGGTTGGTACAGTGGGTGGAGGGGTTGGTACAGTGGGTGGAGGGGCTGGATACAGTGGGTGGAGGGACTGGTTACAGTGGGTGGAGGGACTGGGTACAGTGGGTGGAGGGACTGGGTACAGTGGGTGGAGGGGTGGGTACAGTGGGTGGAGGGACTGGGTACAGTGGGTGGAGGGACTGGGTACAGTGGGTGGAGGGACTGGTACAGTGGGTGGAGGGACTGGTACAGTGGGTGGAGGGGCTGGTACAGTGGGTGGAGGGGCTGGTACAGTGGGTGGAGGGGTTGGTACAGTGGGTGGAGGGACTGGTACAGTGGGTGGAGGGACTGGGTACAGTGGGTGGAGGGGTTGGTACAGTGGGTGGAGGGGCTGGTACAGTGGGTGGAGGGGCTGGTACAGTGGGTGGAGGGGTTGGTACAGTGGGTGGAGGGGCTGGTACAGTGGGTGGAGGGACTGGGTACAGTGGGTGGAGGGACTGGGTACAGTGGGTGGAGGGGCTGGTACAGTGGGTGGAGGGGTTGGTACAGTGGGTGGAGGGACTGGTACAGTGGGTGGAGGGACTGGGTACAGTGGGTGGAGGGGCTGGTACAGTGGGTGGAGGGGTTGGTACAGTGGGTGGAGGGACTGGTACAGTGGGTGGAGGGACTGGGTACAGTGGGTGCAGGGGTTGGTACAGTGGGTGGAGGGACTGGTACAGTGGGTGGAGGGACTGGGTACAGTGGGTGGAGGGACTGGGTACAGTGGGTGGAGGGACTGGTTACAGTGGGTGGATGGGGTTGGTACAGTGGGTGGAGGGACTGGGTACAGTGGGTGGAGGGACTGGGTACAGTTGGTGGAGGGACTGGGTACAGTGGGTGCAGGGGTTGGTACAGTGGGTGGAGGGGTTGGTACAGTGGGTGGAGGGACTGGGTACAGTGCGTGGAGGGACTGGGTACAGTGGGTGGAGGGACTGGGTACAGTGGGTGGAGGGACTGGGTACAGTGGGTGGAGGGACTGGGTACAGTGGGTGGAGGGGTTGGTACAGTGGGTGGAGGGGTTGGTACAGTGGGTGGAGGGGCTGGATACAGTGGGTGGAGGGACTGGGTACAGTGGGTGGAGGGACTGGGTACAGTGGGTGGAGGGGCGGGTACAGTGGGTGGAGGGACTGGGTACAGTGGGTGGAGGGACTGGGTACAGTGGGTGGAGGGGTTGGTGAGTGGGTGGAGGGACTGGGTACAGTGGGTGGAGGGGTTGGTAGAGTGGGTGGAGGGACTGGGTACAGTGGGTGGAGGGACTGGGTACAGTGGGTGGAGGGACTGGGTACAGTGGGTGGAGGGGTTGGTACAGTGTGTGGAGGGGTTGGTACAGTGGATGGAGGGACCGGGTACAGTGGGTGGAGGGGCTGGTACAGTGGGTGGAGGGGTTGGTACAGTGGGTGGAGGGGTTGGTACAATGGGTGGAGGGACTGGGTACAGTGGGTGGAGGGGCTGGTACAGTGGGTGGAGGGGTTGGTACAATGGGTGGAGGGACTGGGTACAGTGGGTGGAGGGGTTGGTACAGTGGGTGGAGGGGTTGGTACAGTGGGTGGAGGGGTTGGTACAGTGGGTGGAGGGACTGGTACAGTGGGTGGAGGGACTGGGTACAGTGGGTGGAGGGGCTGGTACAGTGGGTGGAGGGACTGGGTACAGTGGGTGGAGGGACTGGGTACAGTGGGTGCAGGGACTGGGTACAGTGGGTGGAGGGGTTGGTACAGTGGCTGGAGGGGTTGCTACAGTGGGTGGAGGGACTGGGTACAGTGGGTGGAGCGGCGGGTACAGTGGGTGGAGGGACTGGGTACAGTGGGTGGAGGGACTGGGTACAGTGGGTGGAGGGACTGGTGCAGTGGGTGGAGGGACTGGTACAGTGGGTGGAGGGGCTGGTACAGTGGGTGGAGGGGCTGGTACAGTGGGTGGAGGGGATGGTACAGTGGGTGGAGGGGCTGGTACAGTGGGTGGAGGGACAGGGTACATTGGGTGGAGGGGTTGGTACAGTGGGTGGAGGGGCTGGTACAGTGGGTGGAGGGACTGGTACAGTGGGTGGAGGGGTTGGTACAGTGGGTGGAGGGGCTGGTACAGTGGGTGGAGGGATTGGGTACAGTGGGTGGAGGGACTGGGTACAGTGGGTGGAGGGGCTGGTACAGTGGGTGGAGGGGTTGGTACAGTGGGTGGAGGGACTGGTACAGTGGGTGGAGGGACTGGGTACAGTGGGTGGAGGGGCTGGTACAGTGGGTGGAGGGGTTGGTACAGTGGGTGGAGGGACTGGTACAGTGGGTGGAGGGACTGGGTACAGTGGGTGCAGGGGTTGGTACAGTGGGTGGAGGGACTGGTACAGTGGGTGGAGGGACTGGGTACAGTGGGTGGAGCAACTGGTTACAGTGGGTGGATGGGGTTGGTACAGTGGGTGGAGGGATTGGGTACAGTGGGTGGAGGGACTGGGTACAGTTGGTGGAGGGACTGGGTACAGTGGGTGCAGGGGTTGGTAGAGTGGGTGGAGGGACTGGGTACAGTGGGTGGAGGGGTTGGTGAGTGGGTGGAGGGACTGGGTACAGTGGGTGGAGGGGTTGGTAGAGTGGGTGGAGGGACTGGGTACAGTGGGTGGAGGGACTGGGTACAGTGGGTGGAGGGACTGGGTACAGTGGGTGGAGGGGTTGGTACAGTGTGTGGAGGGGTTGGTACAGTGGATGGAGGGACCGGGTACAGTGGGTGGAGGGGCTGGTACAGTGGGTGGAGGGGTTGGTACAGTGGGTGGAGGGGTTGGTACAATGGGTGGAGGGACTGGGTACAGTGGGTGGAGGGGCTGGTACAGTGGGTGGAGGGGTTGGTACAATGGGTGGAGGGACTGGGTACAGTGGGTGGAGGGGTTGGTACAGTGGGTGGAGGGGTTGGTACAGTGGGAGGAGGGACTGGGTACAGTGGGTGGAGGGACTGGTACAGTGGGTGGAGGGACTGGGTACAGTGGGTGGAGGGGCTGGTACAGTGGGTGGAGGGTCTGGGTACAGTGGGTGGAGGGACTGGGTACAGTGGGTGCAGGGACTGGGTACAGTGGGTGGAGGGGTTGGTACAGTGGGTGGAGGGGTTGCTACAGTGGGTGGAGGGACTGGGTACAGTGGGTGGAGCGGCGGGTACAGTGGGTGGAGGGACTGGGTACAGTGGGTGGAGGGACTGGGTACAGTGGGTGGAGGGACTGGTGCAGTGGGTGGAGGGACTGGTACAGTGGGTGGAGGGGCTGGTACAGTGGGTGGAGGGGCTGGTACAGTGGGTGGAGGGGATGGTACAGTGGGTGGAGGGGCTGGTACAGTGGGTGGAGGGACAGGGTACAGTGGGTGGAGGGGTTGGTACAGTGGGTGGAGGGGCTGGTACAGTGGGTGGAGGGACTGGTACAGTGGGTGGAGGGGTTGGTACAGTGGGTGGAGGGGCTGGTACAGTGGGTGGAGGGACTGGGTACAGTGGGTGGAGGGACTGGGTACAGTGGGTGGAGGGGCTGGTACAGTGGGTGGAGGGGTTGGTACAGTGGGTGGAGGGACTGGTACAGTGGGTGGAGGGACTGGGTACAGTGGGTGGAGGGGCTGGTACAGTGGGTGGAGGGGTTGGTACAGTGGGTGGAGGGACTGGTACAGTGGGTGGAGGGACTGGGTACAGTGGGTGCAGGGGTTGGTACAGTGGGTGGAGGGACTGGTACAGTGGGTGGAGGGACTGGGTACAGTGGGTGGAGCAACTGGTTACAGTGGGTGGATGGGGTTGGTACAGTGGGTGGAGGGATTGGGTACAGTGGGTGGAGGGACTGGGTACAGTTGGTGGAGGGACTGGGTACAGTGGGTGCAGGGGTTGGTACAGTGGGTGGAGGGGTTGGTACAGTGGGTGGAGGGACTGGGTACAGTGGGTGGAGGGACTGGGTACAGTGGGTGGAGGGACTGGGTACAGTGGGTGGAGGGACTGGGTACAGTGGGTGGAGGGGTTGGTACAGTGGGTGGAGGGGTTGGTACAGTGGGTGGAGGGGCTGGATACAGTGGGTGGAGGGACTGGGTACAGTGGGTGGAGGGACTGGGTACAGTGGGTGGAGGGACTGGGTACAGTGGGTGGAGGGGCGGGTACAGTGGGTGGAGGGACTGGGTACAGTGGGTGGAGGGACTGGGTACAGTGGGTGGAGGGACTGGGTACAGTGGGTGGAGGGACTGGTACAGTGGGTGGAGGGGCTGGTACAGTGGGTGGAGGGGCTGGTACAGTGGCTGGAGGGGTTGGTACAGTGGGTGGAGGGGCTGGTACAGTGGGTGGAGGGACTGGGTACAGTGGGTGGAGGGGTTGGTACAGTGGGTGGAGGGGCTGGTACAGTGGGTGGAGGGACTGGTACAGTGGGTGGAGGGGTTGGTACAGTGGGTGGAGGGGCTGGTACAGTGGGTGGAGGGACTGGGTACAGTGGGTGGAGGGACTGGGTACAGTGGGTGGTGGGGCTGGTACAGTGGGTGGAGGGGTTGGTACAGTGGGTGGAGGGACTGGTACAGTGGGTGGAGGGACTGGGTACAGTGGGTGGAGGGGCTGGTACAGTGGGTGGAGGGGTTGGTACAGTGGGTGGAGGGACTGGTACAGTGAGTGGAGGGACTGGGTACAGTGGGTGCAGGGGTTGGTACAGTGGGTGGAGGGACTGGTACAGTGGGTGGAGGGACTGGGTACAGTGGGTGGAGGGACTGGGTACAGTGGGTGGAGGGACTGGTTACAGTGGGTGGATGGGGTTGGTACAGTGGGTGGAGGGACTGGGTACAGTGGGTGGAGGGACTGGGTACAGTTGGTGGAGGGACTGGGTACAGTGGGTGCAGGGGTTGGTACAGTGGGTGGAGGGGTTGGTACAGTGGGTGGAGGGACTGGGTACAGTGGGTGGAGGGACTGGGTACAGTGGGTGGAGGGACTGGGTACAGTGGGTGGAGGGACTGGGTACAGTGGTTGGAGTGACTGGGTACAGTGGGTGGAGGGACTGGGTACAGTGGGTGCAGGGGTTGGTACAGTGGGTGGAGGGGTTGGTACAGTGGGTGGAGGGGTTGGTACAGTGGGTGGAGGGACTGGGTACAGTGGGTGGAGGGACTGGGTACAGTGGGTGGAGGGACTGGTTACAGTGGGTGGAGGGACTGGGTACAGTGGGTGGAGGGACTGGGTACAGTGGGTGGAGGGACTGGGTACAGTGGGTGGAGGGACTGGTTACAGTGGGTGGATGGGGTTGGTACAGTGGGTGGAGGGACTGGGTACAGTGGGTGGAGGGACTGGGTACAGTTGGTGGAGGGACTGGGTACAGTGGGTGCAGGGGTTGGTACAGTGGGTGGAGGGGTTGGTACAGTGGGTGGAGGGACTGGGTACAGTGGGTGGAGGGACTGGGTACAGTGGGTGGAGGGACTGGGTACAGTGGGTGGAGGGACTGGGTACAGTGGGTGGAGGGACTGGGTACAGTGGGTGGAGGGGTTGGTACAGTGGGTGGAGGGGTTGGTACAGTGGGTGGAGGGGCTGGATACAGTGGGTGGAGGGACTGGGTACAGTGGGTGGAGGGACTGGGTACAGTGGGTGGAGGGACTGGGTACAGTGGGTGGAGGGGCGGGTACAGTGGGTGGAGGGACTGGGTACAGTGGGTGGAGGGACTGGGTACAGTGGGTGGAGGGGTTGGTGAGTGGGTGGAGGGACTGGGTACAGTGGGTGGAGGGGTTGGTAGAGTGGGTGGAGGGACTGGGTACAGTGGGTGGAGGGACTGGGTACAGTGGGTGGAGGGACTGGGTACAGTGGGTGGAGGGGTTGGTACAGTGTGTGGAGGGGTTGGTACAGTGGATGGAGGGACCGGGTACAGTGGGTGGAGCGGCTGGTACAGTGGGTGGAGGGGTTGGTACAGTGGGTGGAGGGGTTGGTACAATGGGTGGAGGGACTGGGTACAGTGGGTGGAGGGGCTGGTACAGTGGGTGGAGGGGTTGGTACAATGGGTGGAGGGACTGGGTACAGTGGGTGGAGGGGTTGGTACAGTGGGTGGAGGGGTTGGTACAGTGGGAGGAGGGACTGGGTACAGTGGGTGGAGGGACTGGTACAGTGGGTGGAGGGACTGGGTACAGTGGGTGGAGGGGCTGGTACAGTGGGTGGAGGGACTGGGTACAGTGGGTGGAGGGACTGGGTACAGTGGGTGGAGGGACTGGGTACAGTGGGTGCAGGGACTGGGTACAGTGGGTGGAGGGGTTGGTACAGTGGGTGGAGGGGTTGCTACAGTGGGTGGAGGGACTGGGTACAGTGGGTGGAGCGGCGGGTACAGTGGGTGGAGGGACTGGGTACAGTGGGTGGAGGGACTGGGTACAGTGGGTGGAGGGACTGGTGCAGTGGGTGGAGGGACTGGTACAGTGGGTGGAGGGGCTGGTACAGTGGGTGGAGGGGCTGGTACAGTGGGTGGAGGGGATGGTACAGTGGGTGGAGGGGCTGGTACAGTGGGTGGAGGGACAGGGTACAGTGGGTGGAGGGGTTGGTACAGTGGGTGGAGGGGCTGGTACAGTGGGTGGAGGGACTGGTACAGTGGGTGGAGGGGTTGGTACAGTGGGTGGAGGGGCTGGTACAGTGGGTGGAGGGACTGGGTACAGTGGGTGGAGGGACTGGGTACAGTGGGTGGAGGGGCTGGTACAGTGGGTGGAGGGGTTGGTACAGTGGGTGGAGGGACTGGTACAGTGGGTGGAGGGACTGGGTACAGTGGGTGGAGGGGCTGGTACAGTGGGTGGAGGGGTTGGTACAGTGGGTGGAGGGACTGGTACAGTGGGTGGAGGGACTGGGTACAGTGGGTGCAGGGGTTGGTACAGTGGGTGGAGGGACTGGTACAGTGGGTGGAGGGACTGGGTACAGTGGGTGGAGCAACTGGTTACAGTGGGTGGATGGGGTTGGTACAGTGGGTGGAGGGACTGGGTACAGTGGGTGGAGGGACTAGGTACAGTTGGTGGAGGGACTGGGTACAGTGGGTGCAGGGGTTGGTACAGTGGGTGGAGGGGTTGGTACAGTGGGTGGAGGGACTGGGTACAGTGGGTGGAGGGACTGGGTACAGTGGGTGGAGGGACTGGGTACAGTGGGTGGAGGGACTGGGTACAGTGGGTGGAGGGGTTGGTACAGTGGGTGGAGGGGTTGGTACAGTGGGTGGAGGGGCTGGATACAGTGGGTGGAGGGACTGGGTACAGTGGGTGGAGGGACTGGGTACAGTGGGTGGAGGGACTGGGTACAGTGGGTGGAGCAACTGGTTACAGTGGGTGGATGGGGTTGGTACAGTGGGTGGAGGGATTGGGTACAGTGGGTGGAGGGACTGGGTACAGTTGGTGGAGGGACTGGGTACAGTGGGTGCAGGGGTTGGTACAGTGGGTGGAGGGGTTGGTACAGTGGGTGGAGGGACTGGGTACAGTGGGTGGAGGGACTGGGTACAGTGGGTGGAGGGACTGGGTACAGTGGGTGGAGGGACTGGGTACAGTGGGTGGAGGGGTTGGTACAGTGGGTGGAGGGGTTGGTACAGTGGGTGGAGGGGCTGGATACAGTGGGTGGAGGGACTGGGTACAGTGGGTGGAGGGACTGGGTACAGTGGGTGGAGGGACTGGGTACAGTGGGTGGAGGGGCAGGTACAGTGGGTGGAGGGACTGGGTACAGTGGGTGGAGGGACTGGGTACAGTGGGTGGAGGGACTGGTACAGTGGGTGGAGGGACTGGTACAGTGGGTGGAGGGGCTGGTACAGTGGGTGGAGGGGCTGGTACAGTGGGTGGAGGGGTTGGTACAGTGGGTGGAGGGGCTGGTACAGTGGGTGGAGGGACTGGGTACAGTGGGTGGAGGGGTTGGTACAGTGGGTGGAGGGGCTGGTACAGTGGGTGGAGGGACTGGTACAGTGGGTGGAGGGGTTGGTACAGTGGGTGGAGGGGCTGGTACAGTGGGTGGAGGGACTGGGTACAGTGGGTGGAGGGACTGGGTACAGTGGGTGGTGGGGCTGGTACAGTGGGTGGAGGGGTTGGTACAGTGGGTGGAGGGACTGGTACAGTGGGTGGAGGGACTGGGTACAGTGGGTGGAGGGGCTGGTACAGTGGGTGGAGGGGTTGGTACAGTGGGTGGAGGGACTGGTACAGTGGGTGGAGGGACTGGGTACAGTGGGTGCAGGGGTTGGTACAGTGGGTGGAGGGACTGGTACAGTGGGTGGAGGGACTGGGTACAGTGGGTGGAGGGACTGGGTACAGTGGGTGGAGGGACTGGTTACAGTGGGTGGATGGGGTTGATACAGTGGGTGGAGGGACTGGGTACAGTGAGTGGAGGGACTGGGTACAGTTGGTGGAGGGACTGGGTACAGTGGGTGCAGGGGTTGGTACAGTGGGTGGAGGGGTTGGTACAGTGGGTGGAGGGACTGGGTACAGTGGGTGGAGGGACTGGGTACAGTGGGTGGAGGGACTGGTTACAGTGGGTGGAGGGACTGGGTACAGTGGGTGGAGGGACTGGGTACAGTGGGTGGAGGGACTGGGTACAGTGGTTGGAGTGACTGGGTACAGTGGGTGGAGGGACTGGGTACAGTGGGTGCAGGGGTTGGTACAGTGGGTGGAGGGGTTGGTACAGTGGGTGGAGGGGTTGGTACAGTGGGTGGAGGGACTGGGTACAGTGGGTGGAGGGACTGGGTACAGTGGGTGGAGGGACTGGTTACAGTGGGTGGAGGGACTGGGTACAGTGGGTGGAGGGACTGGGTACAGTGGGTGGAGGGACTGGGTACAGTGGGTGGAGGGACTGGTTACAGTGGGTGGATGGGGTTGGTACAGTGGGTGGAGGGACTGGGTACAGTGGGTGGAGGGACTGGGTACAGTTGGTGGAGGGACTGGGTACAGTGGGTGCAGGGGTTGGTACAGTGGGTGGAGGGGTTGGTACAGTGGGTGGAGGGACTGGGTACAGTGGGTGGAGGGACTGGGTACAGTGGGTGGAGGGACTGGGTACAGTGGGTGGAGGGACTGGGTACAGTGGGTGGAGGGACTGGGTACAGTGGGTGGAGGGGTTGGTACAGTGGGTGGAGGGGTTGGTACAGTGGGTGGAGGGGCTGGATACAGTGGGTGGAGGGACTGGGTACAGTGGGTGGAGGGACTGGGTACAGTGGGTGGAGGGACTGGGTACAGTGGGTGGAGGGGCGGGTACAGTGGGTGGAGGGACTGGGTACAGTGGGTGGAGGGACTGGGTACAGTGGGTGGAGGGGTTGGTGAGTGGGTGGAGGGACTGGGTACAGTGGGTGGAGGGGTTGGTAGAGTGGGTGGAGGGACTGGGTACAGTGGGTGGAGGGACTGGGTACAGTGGGTGGAGGGACTGGGTACAGTGGGTGGAGGGGTTGGTACAGTGTGTGGAGGGGTTGGTGAGTGGGTGGAGGGACTGGGTACAGTGGGTGGAGGGGTTGGTAGAGTGGGTGGAGGGACTGGGTACAGTGGGTGGAGTGACTGGGTACAGTGGGTGGAGGGGCTGGGTACAGTGGGTGGAGGTACTGGGTACAGTGGGTGGAGGGACTGGGTACAGTGGGTGGAGGGGTTGGTACAGTGGGTGGAGGGGTTGGTACAGTGGGTGGAGGGACTGGGTACAGTGGGTGGAGGGGTTGGTACAGTGGGTGGAGGGACTGGTACAGTGGGTGGAGGGACTGGGTACAGTGGGTGGAGGGACTGGGTACAGTGGGTGGAGACACTGGTACAGTGGGTGGAGGGGTTTGTACAGTGGGTGGAGGGACTGGGTACAGTGGGTGGAGGGGTTGGTACAGTGGGTGGAGGGACTGGGTACAGTGGGTGGAGGGACTGGGTACAGTGGGCGGAGGGACTGGGTACAGTGGGTGGAGGGACTGGTACAGTGGGTGGAGGGACTGGGTACAGTGGGTGGAGGGACTGGTACAGTGGGTGGAGGGACTTGGTACAGTGGGTGGAGGGGCTGGTACAGTGGGTGGAGGGACTGGTTCAGTGGGTGGAGGGACTGGTACAGTGGGTGGAGGGACTGGGTACAGTGGGTGGAGGGACTGGGTACAGTGGGTGGAGGGGTTGGTAGAGTGGGTGGAGGGACTGGGTACAGTGGGTGGAAGGACTGGGTACAGTGGGTGGAGGGACTGGGTACAGTGGGTGGAGGGGTTGGTACAGTGTGTGGAGGGGTTGGTACAGTGGATGGAGGGACTGGGTACAGTGGGTGGAGGGCTGGTACAGTGGGTGGAGGGGTTGGTACAGTGGGTGGAGGGGTTGGTACAATGGGTGGAGGGACTGGGTACAGTGGGTGGAGGGGCTGGTACAGTGGGTGGAGGGGTTGGTACAATGGGTGGAGGGACTGGGTACAGTGGGTGGAGGGGTTGGTACAGTGGGTGGAGGGGTTGGTACAGTGGGTGGAGGGACTGTGTACAGTGGGTGGAGGGACTGGTACAGTGGGTGGAGGGACTGGGTACAGTGGGTGGAGGGGCTGGTACAGTGGGTGGAGGGACTGGGTACGGTGGGTGGAGGGACTGGGTACAGTGGGTGGAGGGACTGGGTACAGTGGGTGGAGGGACTGGGTACAGTGGGTGGAGGGGTTGGTACAGTGGGTGGAGGGGTTGGTACAGTGGGTGGAGGGGCTGGATACAGTGGGTGGAGGGACTGGTTACAGTGGGTGGAGGGACTGGGTACAGTGGGTGGAGGGACTGGGTACAGTGGGTGGAGGGGTGGGTACAGTGGGTGGAGGGACTGGGTACAGTGGGTGGAGGGACTGGTACAGTGGGTGGAGGGACTGGTACAGTGGGTGGAGGGGCTGGTACAGTGGGTGGAGGGGCTGGTACAGTGGGTGGAGGGGTTGGTACAGTGGGTGGAGGGACTGGTACAGTGGGTGGAGGGACTGGGTACAGTGGGTGGAGGGGTTGGTACAGTGGGTGGAGGGGCTGGTACAGTGGGTGGAGGGGCTGGTACAGTGGGTGGAGGGGTTGGTACAGTGGGTGGAGGGGCTGGTACAGTGGGTGGAGGGACTGGGTACAGTGGGTGGAGGGACTGGGTACAGTGGGTGGAGGGGCTGGTACAGTGGGTGGAGGGGTTGGTACAGTGGGTGGAGGGACTGGTACAGTGGGTGGAGGGACTGGGTACAGTGGGTGGAGGGGCTGGTACAGTGGGTGGAGGGGTTGGTACAGTGGGTGGAGGGACTGGTACAGTGGGTGGAGGGACTGGGTACAGTGGGTGCAGGGGTTGGTACAGTGGGTGGAGGGACTGGTACAGTGGGTGGAGGGACTGGGTACAGTGGGTGGAGGGACTGGGTACAGTGGGTGGAGGGACTGGTTACAGTGGGTGGATGGGGTTGGTACAGTGGGTGGAGGGACTGGGTACAGTGGGTGGAGGGACTGGGTACAGTTGGTGGAGGGACTGGGTACAGTGGGTGCAGGGGTTGGTACAGTGGGTGGAGGGGTTGGTACAGTGGGTGGAGTGACTGGGTACAGTGGGTGGAGGGACTGGGTACAGTGGGTGGAGGGACTGGGTACAGTGGGTGGAGGGACTGGGTACAGTGGGTGGAGGGACTGGGTACAGTGGGTGGAGGGGTTGGTACAGTGGGTGGAGGGGTTGGTACAGTGGGTGGAGGGGCTGGATACAGTGGGTGGAGGGACTGGGTACAGTGGGTGGAGGGACTGGGTACAGTGGGTGGAGGGGCGGGTACAGTGGGTGGAGGGACTGGGTACAGTGGGTGGAGGGACTGGGTACAGTGGGTGGAGGGGTTGGTGAGTGGGTGGAGGGACTGGGTACAGTGGGTGGAGGGGTTGGTAGAGTGGGTGGAGGGACTGGGTACAGTGGGTGGAGGGACTGGGTACAGTGGGTGGAGGGACTGGGTACAGTGGGTGGAGGGGTTGGTACAGTGTGTGGAGGGGTTGGTACAGTGGATGGAGGGACCGGGTACAGTGGGTGGAGGGGCTGGTACAGTGGGTGGAGGGGTTGGTACAGTGGGTGGAGGGGTTGGTACAATGGGTGGAGGGACTGGGTACAGTGGGTGGAGGGGCTGGTACAGTGGGTGGAGGGGTTGGTACAATGGGTGGAGGGACTGGGTACAGTGGGTGGAGGGGTTGGTACAGTGGGTGGAGGGGTTGGTACAGTGGGTGGAGGGGTTGGTACAGTGGGTGGAGGGACTGGTACAGTGGGTGGAGGGACTGGGTACAGTGGGTGGAGGGGCTGGTACAGTGGGTGGAGGGACTGGGTACAGTGGGTGGAGGGACTGGGTACAGTGGGTGCAGGGACTGGGTACAGTGGGTGGAGGGGTTGGTACAGTGGGTGGAGGGGTTGCTACAGTGGGTGGAGGGACTGGGTACAGTGGGTGGAGCGGCGGGTACAGTGGGTGGAGGGACTGGGTACAGTGGGTGGAGGGACTGGGTACAGTGGGTGGAGGGACTGGTGCAGTGGGTGGAGGGACTGGTACAGTGGGTGGAGGGGCTGGTACAGTGGGTGGAGGGGCTGGTACAGTGGGTGGAGGGGATGGTACAGTGGGTGGAGGGGCTGGTACAGTGGGTGGAGGGACAGGGTACATTGGGTGGAGGGGTTGGTACAGTGGGTGGAGGGGCTGGTACAGTGGGTGGAGGGACTGGTACAGTGGGTGGAGGGGTTGGTACAGTGGGTGGAGGGGCTGGTACAGTGGGTGGAGGGATTGGGTACAGTGGGTGGAGGGACTGGGTACAGTGGGTGGAGGGGCTGGTACAGTGGGTGGAGGGGTTGGTACAGTGGGTGGAGGGACTGGTACAGTGGGTGGAGGGACTGGGTACAGTGGGTGGAGGGGCTGGTACAGTGGGTGGAGGGGTTGGTACAGTGGGTGGAGGGACTGGTACAGTGGGTGGAGGGACTGGGTACAGTGGGTGCAGGGGTTGGTACAGTGGGTGGAGGGACTGGTACAGTGGGTGGAGGGACTGGGTACAGTGGGTGGAGCAACTGGTTACAGTGGGTGGATGGGGTTGGTACAGTGGGTGGAGGGATTGGGTACAGTGGGTGGAGGGACTGGGTACAGTTGGTGGAGGGACTGGGTACAGTGGGTGCAGGGGTTGGTAGAGTGGGTGGAGGGACTGGGTACAGTGGGTGGAGGGGTTGGTGAGTGGGTGGAGGGACTGGGTACAGTGGGTGGAGGGGTTGGTAGAGTGGGTGGAGGGACTGGGTACAGTGGGTGGAGGGACTGGGTACAGTGGGTGGAGGGACTGGGTACAGTGGGTGGAGGGGTTGGTACAGTGTGTGGAGGGGTTGGTACAGTGGATGGAGGGACCGGGTACAGTGGGTGGAGGGGCTGGTACAGTGGGTGGAGGGGTTGGTACAGTGGGTGGAGGGGTTGGTACAATGGGTGGAGGGACTGGGTACAGTGGGTGGAGGGGCTGGTACAGTGGGTGGAGGGGTTGGTACAATGGGTGGAGGGACTGGGTACAGTGGGTGGAGGGGTTGGTACAGTGGGTGGAGGGGTTGGTACAGTGGGAGGAGGGACTGGGTACAGTGGGTGGAGGGACTGGTACAGTGGGTGGAGGGACTGGGTACAGTGGGTGGAGGGGCTGGTACAGTGGGTGGAGGGACTGGGTACAGTGGGTGGAGGGACTGGGTACAGTGGGTGCAGGGACTGGGTACAGTGGGTGGAGGGGTTGGTACAGTGGGTGGAGGGGTTGCTACAGTGGGTGGAGGGACTGGGTACAGTGGGTGGAGCGGCGGGTACAGTGGGTGGAGGGACTGGGTACAGTGGGTGGAGGGACTGGGTACAGTGGGTGGAGGGACTGGTGCAGTGGGTGGAGGGACTGGTACAGTGGGTGGAGGGGCTGGTACAGTGGGTGGAGGGGCTGGTACAGTGGGTGGAGGGGATGGTACAGTGGGTGGAGGGGCTGGTACAGTGGGTGGAGGGACAGGGTACAGTGGGTGGAGGGGTTGGTACAGTGGGTGGAGGGGCTGGTACAGTGGGTGGAGGGACTGGTACAGTGGGTGGAGGGGTTGGTACAGTGGGTGGAGGGGCTGGTACAGTGGGTGGAGGGACTGGGTACAGTGGGTGGAGGGACTGGGTACAGTGGGTGGAGGGGCTGGTACAGTGGGTGGAGGGGTTGGTACAGTGGGTGGAGGGACTGGTACAGTGGGTGGAGGGACTGGGTACAGTGGGTGGAGGGGCTGGTACAGTGGGTGGAGGGGTTGGTACAGTGGGTGGAGGGACTGGTACAGTGGGTGGAGGGACTGGGTACAGTGGGTGCAGGGGTTGGTACAGTGGGTGGAGGGACTGGTACAGTGGGTGGATGGGGTTGGTACAGTGGGTGGAGGGACTGGGTACAGTGGGTGGAGGGACTGGGTACAGTGGGTGGAGGGACTGGGTACAGTGGGTGGAGGGGTTGGTACAGTGGGTGGAGGGGTTGGTACAGTGGGTGGAGGGGCTGGATACAGTGGGTGGAGGGACTGGGTACAGTGGGTGGAGGGACTGGGTACAGTGGGTGGAGGGACTGGGTACAGTGGGTGGAGGGGCGGGTACAGTGGGTGGAGGGACTGGGTACAGTGGGTGGAGGGACTGGGTACAGTGGGTGGAGGGACTGGGTACAGTGGGTGGAGGGACTGGTACAGTGGGTGGAGGGGCTGGTACAGTGGGTGGAGGGGCTGGTACAGTGGCTGGAGGGGTTGGTACAGTGGGTGGAGGGGCTGGTACAGTGGGTGGAGGGACTGGGTACAGTGGGTGGAGGGGTTGGTACAGTGGGTGGAGGGGCTGGTACAGTGGGTGGAGGGACTGGTACAGTGGGTGGAGGGATTGGTACAGTGGGTGGAGGGGCTGGTACAGTGGGTGGAGGGACTGGGTACAGTGGGTGGAGGGACTGGGTACAGTGGGTGGTGGGGCTGGTACAGTGGGTGGAGGGGTTGGTACAGTGGGTGGAGGGACTGGTACAGTGGGTGGAGGGACTGGGTACAGTGGGTGGAGGGGCTGGTACAGTGGGTGGAGGGGTTGGTACAGTGGGTGGAGGGACTGGTACAGTGAGTGGAGGGACTGGGTACAGTGGGTGCAGGGGTTGGTACAGTGGGTGGAGGGACTGGTACAGTGGGTGGAGGGACTGGGTACAGTGGGTGGAGGGACTGGGTACAGTGGGTGGAGGGACTGGTTACAGTGGGTGGATGGGGTTGGTACAGTGGGTGGAGGGACTGGGTACAGTGGGTGGAGGGACTGGGTACAGTTGGTGGAGGGACTGGGTACAGTGGGTGCAGGGGTTGGTACAGTGGGTGGAGAGGTTGGTACAGTGGGTGGAGGGACTGGGTACAGTGGGTGGAGGGACTGGGTACAGTGGGTGGAGGGACTGGGTACAGTGGGTGGAGGGACTGGGTACAGTGGTTGGAGTGACTGGGTACAGTGGGTGGAGGGACTGGGTACAGTGGGTGCAGGGGTTGGTACAGTGGGTGGAGGGGTTGGTACAGTGGGTGGAGGGGTTGGTACAGTGGGTGGAGGGACTGGGTACAGTGGGTGGAGGGACTGGGTACAGTGGGTGGAGGGACTGGTTACAGTGGGTGGAGGGACTGGGTACAGTGGGTGGAGGGACTGGGTACAGTGGGTGGAGGGACTGGGTACAGTGGGTGGAGGGACTGGTTACAGTGGGTGGATGGGGTTGGTACAGTGGGTGGAGGGACTGGGTACAGTGGGTGGAGGGACTGGGTACAGTTGGTGGAGGGACTGGGTACAGTGGGTGCAGGGGTTGGTACAGTGGGTGGAGGGGTTGGTACAGTGGGTGGAGGGACTGGGTACAGTGGGTGGAGGGACTGGGTACAGTGGGTGGAGGGACTGGGTACAGTGGGTGGAGGGACTGGGTACAGTGGGTGGAGGGACTGGGTACAGTGGGTGGAGGGGTTGGTACAGTGGGTGGAGGGGTTGGTACAGTGGGTGGAGGGGCTGGATACAGTGGGTGGAGGGACTGGGTACAGTGGGTGGAGGGACTGGGTACAGTGGGTGGAGGGACTGGGTACAGTGGGTGGAGGGGCGGGTACAGTGGGTGGAGGGACTGGGTACAGTGGGTGGAGGGACTGGGTACAGTGGGTGGAGGGGTTGGTGAGTGGGTGGAGGGACTGGGTACAGTGGGTGGAGGGGTTGGTAGAGTGGGTGGAGGGACTGGGTACAGTGGGTGGAGGGACTGGGTACAGTGGGTGGAGGGACTGGGTACAGTGGGTGGAGGGGTTGGTACAGTGTGTGGAGGGGTTGGTACAGTGGATGGAGGGACCGGGTACAGTGGGTGGAGCGGCTGGTACAGTGGGTGGAGGGGTTGGTACAGTGGGTGGAGGGGTTGGTACAATGGGTGGAGGGACTGGGTACAGTGGGTGGAGGGGCTGGTACAGTGGGTGGAGGGGTTGGTACAATGGGTGGAGGGACTGGGTACAGTGGGTGGAGGGGTTGGTACAGTGGGTGGAGGGGTTGGTACAGTGGGAGGAGGGACTGGGTACAGTGGGTGGAGGGACTGGTACAGTGGGTGGAGGGACTGGGTACAGTGGGTGGAGGGGCTGGTACAGTGGGTGGAGGGACTGGGTACAGTGGGTGGAGGGACTGGGTACAGTGGGTGGAGGGACTGGGTACAGTGGGTGCAGGGACTGGGTACAGTGGGTGGAGGGGTTGGTACAGTGGGTGGAGGGGTTGCTACAGTGGGTGGAGGGACTGGGTACAGTGGGTGGAGCGGCGGGTACAGTGGGTGGAGGGACTGGGTACAGTGGGTGGAGGGACTGGGTACAGTGGGTGGAGGGACTGGTGCAGTGGGTGGAGGGACTGGTACAGTGGGTGGAGGGGCTGGTACAGTGGGTGGAGGGGCTGGTACAGTGGGTGGAGGGGATGGTACAGTGGGTGGAGGGGCTGGTACAGTGGGTGGAGGGACAGGGTACAGTGGGTGGAGGGGTTGGTACAGTGGGTGGAGGGGCTGGTACAGTGGGTGGAGGGACTGGTACAGTGGGTGGAGGGGTTGGTACAGTGGGTGGAGGGGCTGGTACAGTGGGTGGAGGGACTGGGTACAGTGGGTGGAGGGACTGGGTACAGTGGGTGGAGGGGCTGGTACAGTGGGTGGAGGGGTTGGTACAGTGGGTGGAGGGACTGGTACAGTGGGTGGAGGGACTGGGTACAGTGGGTGGAGGGGCTGGTACAGTGGGTGGAGGGGTTGGTACAGTGGGTGGAGGGACTGGTACAGTGGGTGGAGGGACTGGGTACAGTGGGTGCAGGGGTTGGTACAGTGGGTGGAGGGACTGGTACAGTGGGTGGAGGGACTGGGTACAGTGGGTGGAGCAACTGGTTACAGTGGGTGGATGGGGTTGGTACAGTGGGTGGAGGGACTGGGTACAGTGGGTGGAGGGACTAGGTACAGTTGGTGGAGGGACTGGGTACAGTGGGTGCAGGGGTTGGTACAGTGGGTGGAGGGGTTGGTACAGTGGGTGGAGGGACTGGGTACAGTGGGTGGAGGGACTGGGTACAGTGGGTGGAGGGACTGGGTACAGTGGGTGGAGGGACTGGGTACAGTGGGTGGAGGGGTTGGTACAGTGGGTGGAGGGGTTGGTACAGTGGGTGGAGGGGCTGGATACAGTGGGTGGAGGGACTGGGTACAGTGGGTGGAGGGACTGGGTACAGTGGGTGGAGGGACTGGGTACAGTGGGTGGAGGGGCGGGTACAGTGGGTGGAGGGACTGGGTACAGTGGGTGGAGGGACTGGGTACAGTGGGTGGAGGGACTGGTACAGTGGGTGGAGGGACTGGTACAGTGGGTGGAGGGGCTGGTACAGTGGGTGGAGGGGCTGGTACAGTGGGTGGAGGGGTTGGTACAGTGGGTGGAGGGGCTGGTACAGTGGGTGGAGGGACTGGGTACAGTGGGTGGAGGGGTTGGTACAGTGGGTGGAGGGGCTGGTACAGTGGGTGGAGGGACTGGTACAGTGGGTGGAGGTGTTGGTACAGTGGGTGGAGGGGCTGGTACAGGGGGTGGAGGGACTGGGTACAGTGGGTGGAGGGACTGGGTACAGTGGGTGGTGGGGCTGGTACAGTGGGTGGAGGGGTTGGTACAGTGGGTGGAGGGACTGGTACAGTGGGTGGAGGGACTGGGTACAGTGGGTGGAGGGGCTGGTACAGTGGGTGGAGGGGTTGGTACAGTGGGTGGAGGGACTGGTACAGTGGGTGGAGGGACTGGGTACAGTGGGTGCAGGGGTTGGTACAGTGGGTGGAGGGACTGGTACAGTGGGTGGAGGGACTGGGTACAGTGGGTGGAGGGACTGGGTACAGTGGGTGGAGGGACTGGTTACAGTGGGTGGATGGGGTTGCTACAGTGGGTGGAGGGACTGGGTACAGTGGGTGGAGGGACTGGGTACAGTTGGTGGAGGGACTGGGTACAGTGGGTGCAGGGGTTGGTACAGTGGGTGGAGGGGTTGGTACAGTGGGTGGAGGGACTGGGTACAGTGGGTGGAGGGACTGGGTACAGTGGGTGGAGGGACTTGTTACAGTGGGTGGAGGGACTGGGTACAGTGGGTGGAGGGACTGGGTACAGTGGGTGGAGGGACTGGGTACAGTGGTTGGAGTGACTGGGTACAGTGGGTGGAGGGACTGGGTACAGTGGGTGCAGGGGTTGGTACAGTGGGTGCAGGGGTTGGTACAGTGGGTGGAGGGGTTGGTACAGTGGGTGGAGGGACTGGGTACAGTGGGTGGAGGGACTGGGTACAGTGGGTGGAGGGACTGGGTACAGTGGGTGGAGGGACTGGGTACAGTGGGTGGAGGGACTGGGTACAGTGGTTGGAGTGACTGGGTACAGTGGGTGGAGGGACTGGGTACAGTGGGTGGAGGGACTGGGTACAATCCTATGGAAGCCCATCCCTCTAGTACCCTAACTCTCCAGTTGAGGACCGTCCCTCTATTACCCTCACTTTTTCATCGAAGCCCATCCCTCCAGTACTCTGAGGCCTAGAAGTTCGACAGGGCCCGAAAACGGTGTGATTTGCTCGTGATCATAAAAAGAATTGCAGGAAGCCCGTTATTTTGATGCTGATTGAATGATTTCAGCGCACAGCCCAGCGATGAATGGGCGGCTTCAGGCTGTGCGCTCCGCATCAGACCCAATGTCGCATCTCTGTAGCGTCCCTGGAGGGGAGGCTGTATTCTCTTAAACTAAGGCTGTCATTTTAGAAAGCAGTCTCGAGCCCTTAAAGCTCAACTACTTTCTGAAAAAAAAACATTAAAATCATTCCAAAATAGTCAGTCTTTAGCTCTTAAAGCTTCTTAAAGCCTTCTGCACATAAAAAATGGTAAAAGTGCTTCAGCACTAACACAAATGGTTCACCAGACCAGGGAACGGGCACCCAGGGTCTCGCACGCAGCACTCCAGCTTTGTGCAGGAGGTCAACACTAGCAGAGAGGTCCTCTACTCACAGGAGCCAGGAGGCCCTCCAGAAAGAAGGATGTGGGACCAGATTGCCGAAGCTGTCACTGCCAGCAGTGTCGCCCCCAACACCTGGCTCCAGTGCCCAAAGAGGTTTCAAGAACCACAGACCACTGGTCAAGATCAGTGAATGCATCTTCAAAAGCCGTCTCCTACCAACTGCACCACTAGCCTCCCACACTGCTCAAAGCACAACACCCCCACGCGCATCCCCCCCCCACCCCCTCCCCCCCGCCCAATCACTCACATACCAACAATCTCAACCAAACACAAGGCACACCTCACATTCCTAGCTTCACCTCACCCTCTTGGAGGAGACGCTGTTGGCCATTCTTGGCAGGGACATGGCTGAGCCCTTGGACAGAGGCGGGGCTGAAAGGATACAAGATGCTGGTATCCTCATACGTTATCCACCTTCTCACATCCCACTTCCCCCTTATCCCACAGTATCTTCTGAGGTACAAGCTGCACATGATGTAAGCATGCAGCTTTTGCTTTCCTGCCCTCCCCTCACCACAACCCTACCCATTATGACGTGCAGTGATGTCCAAAATCGCAATCATGCGTCAAATCAGGCGTTGCACGCCGATTGACGTCACGATCTGCACATTTGCATTGGAGAGGCGAGCGCTGGCAACGGCAGCACCATCAACCTCTCCAACATAGCGGCCGCTGTGTCCCGCGCCGGAAGCAGGCAGAAGCGAGGCGGTCGCCATTTTTTCAAGAAAACTGTTGTTAATGGTCAGTAGGGAATTTCTAGGCCTTGCTCTCCCATTAAGGCCTATCCCTCTATCACTCTCACTCTCCCATCAATACCCATACCTCAAGTACCCTAACAATCCCATTGAGGCCAATCCCTCGAGTACCCTTTAATATCCCACCCAGTCTAATCCCACTCTCCTGCTCACTCCCCGTACCGTTTAATATCCCACTCAATCTAATCCCACTCTCCTCCTCACTCCTCATACCCTTTAATATCTCACCCAGTCTAATCCCACTCTCCTGCTCAATCACCATACACTTTAACATCTCACCCAGTCTAATCCCACTCTCCTGCTCACTCCCCGTACCGTTTAATATCCCACTCAATCTAATCCCACTCTCCTCCTCACTCCTCATACCCTTTAATATCTCACCCAGTCTAATCCCACTCTCCTGCTCAATCACCATACACTTTAACATCTCACCCAGTCTAATCCCACTCTCCTGCTCACTCCCTGTACCCTTTAACATCTCACCCAGTCTAATCCCACTCTCCTGCTCACTCCCCAACCCTTTAATATTTTTCATTTTCAAGCAACAATCTAATTTTCTTTAAACATAATTTACAGACTCTACTTTAACCACAGTTTGTGGCAGGGAATTCCACATTCCAACCTTCCTTCGCATAACAAAATTTTATCTAACTTTCTCATGAATTATTTTTGTGATTATCTTCGATTTGTATCCTTTGTCTGAACACTGACAAGTTCAATCAGGTTACTCCTTGACCTTCTCCGCTTTAGTGAAAAAGCACTAACTTCTCAGGTTCTTCTTCATTACTTTTATTTTAATAATTCCTGGGATGTGGGCGTCACTGGCAAGGCCAGCATTTATTGCCCATTCCCTAGTTGCCCTTGAGAAGGTGGTGGTGAGCCGCCTTCTTGAACCACTGCAGTCCGTGTGGTGAAGGTACTCCCACAGTGCTGTTAGGGAGGGAGTTCCAGGATTTTGACTCAGCGATGATGAAGGAACGGCGATATATTTCCAATTCAGGATGGTGTGTAACTTGGAGGGGAACTTGGATGTGGTGGGGTCCCCAGGTGCCTGCGCCCTTGTCCTTCTAGGTGGTAGAGGTCGCGGGTTTGGGAGGTGCTGCCGAAGTAGTCTTGTAGAGTTGCTGCAGTGCATCTTGTAGATGGAACACACTGCAGCCACGGTACGCCGGTGGTGGAGAGCCAAAAAAATTGCAGGGAACATTGGCGGTAGATGCCAGTGTTGTAGGTGTACTGGAACAGCTTGGCTGGAGGCACGGCTAGTTCTGGAGCACAAGTCTTCAGCACAACAGCCGGTATGTTGTCGGGGCCCATTGCCTTTGCTGTATCCAGTACGCTGTGCTGTTTCTTGATATCACGTGGAGTGAATCGAATTGGCTGAAGACTGGTTTCTGTGATGGTGGGGACCTCAGGAGGAGGCCGAGATGGATCATCATTATGCGGCACTTCTGGCTGAAGATGGTTGCGAACGTTTCAGCCTTGTCTATTGCACTCTCCACCATCATTGAGGATGGGGATATTCATGGAGCCTCCTCCTCCCGTTAGTTGTTTAATTGTCCACGACTGGATGTGGCAGGACTGCACCAAAGCTATGATCTGATCCGTTGATTGTGGGATTGCTTAGCACTGTCTATAGCATGCTGCTTCCACTATTTAGCATGCATGTAGTCCTGTGTTGCAGCATCCCCAGGTTGGCACCTCATTTTTAGTACTGTTCATTTCTAACTGTAACCCCTTATCCCTGGTAACATCCCAGTGAATCAACACTGCACCTTTTCCCTTGTTTTATATCAGTCCTGTATAGAGATGGACCAAACCCCACATAATAATCCAACTACAGCCATGTTCAACTTCACCTTTGTATTCTGTGCCACCACATTGATTTGATTTTCGACTTTGAACTACTCTGCTCCCTGACGCCCATCCGCTCACCCAGCACTGATTGAATTGTGACAGGTCAAGTTGGGGTCACTCATTTTCTCAATTCAACTGTTCTGAGAAAAGGAAGGACAAAAGATATTGAGAATCCAAAGCATCGTCTGAACACAGTGGAAAAGCCCCCCCCCCCGAGCACTGCAACATAAGTCACTTGAAAGCAGGAAGTGAACCCACTTCAGCACAGCAACAAGAGTAAGACCTCCTAAACTCAGGATTAGCCACCCCCCTCCAGTAACAGACCCCTTCCCCAACAGTAATAAACTCCCCAGTAATAGAATCCCCCCAGTTCAAACGCCCGAGTAACAGACAACCCCAGTAACAGAACACCCCCAGTAACAAACCCCCCAGTAACAACCCCACCAGTAACAGACCCCCTGTAATAGAATCCCCCAGTAACAAACCCCCCAGTAACAGAACCCCCCCAGTAACAAACCCCCCAGTAACAAACCCCCCAGTAACAACCCCACCAGTAACAGAACCCCCCCAGTAACAAACCCCCCAGTAACAGAACCCCCCCAGTAACAAACCCCCCAGTAACAACCCCACCAGTAACAGAACCCCCCCAGTAACAAACCCCCCAGTAACAAACCCCACCAGTAACAGACGCCCCAGTAATAGAATCCCCCAGTAACAAACCCCCCAGTAACAGACAACCCCAGTAACAGACCCCCCAGTAATAGAATCCCCCCAGTAACAAACCCCACCAGTAACAAACCCCCCAGTAATAGAATGCCCCCAGTAACAGACCCCCCGTAATAGAATCCCCCAGTAACAAACCCCACCAGTAACAGACCCCCCAGTAATAGAATGCCCCCAGTAACAGACCCCCCAGTAATAGAATCCCCCAGTAACAAACCCCACCAGTAACAGACCCCCCAGTAATAGAATCCCCCAGTAACAGACCCCCCAGTAATAGAATCCCCCAGTAACAGACCCCCCAGTAATAGAATCTCCCAGTAACAGACCCCCCAGTAATAGAATCCCCCCAGTAACAAACCCCACCAGTAACAGACCCCCCAGTAATAGAATCTCCCAGTAACAAACCCCACCAGTAACAAACCCCCCAGTAATAGAATCTCCCAGTAACAAACAGATCAGTAACAGACAACCGCAGTAACAGAGCCACCAGTAATAGAATCCCCCCAGTAACAAACACACCAGTAACAAACCCCCCCAGTAACAAACCCCCCCATTCACAGACAACCCCAGTAACAGAACCCCCCAGTAACAGACAACTCCAGTAACAAACCCATTAGTAACAAATCCCCAGTAACAAATACCCCAGTAATAAACCCCCCAGTAATAGAATCCCCCAGTAACAACCCCCCCCCCCATAACAGAGCCCCCAGTAACAAACCCCCCAGGAATAGAAGCCCCCCAGTAACAAATCCCCCGTAATAGAAGCCCCCCAGTAAAAGAACCCCCAAGTAACAAATCCCCCAGTAACAAATCCCCCAGTAACAAATCCCCCAAGTAACAAATCCCCCAGTAACAAATCCCCCAAGTAACAAATCCCCCAGTAACAAACACCCCCAGTAACAGAAACCCCCAGTAACAAACAACCCCCAGTAACAAACCCACCAGTAACAAAAAACCCCAGTAACAAACCCCCCAGTAACAGAATCCCCCAAGTAACAAATCCCCCAGTAACAAATCCCCCAAGTAACAAATCCCCCAGTAACAAACACCCCCAGTAACAGAAACCCCCAGTAACAAACAACCCCCAGTAACAAACCCACCAGTAACAAAAAACCCCAGTAACAAACCCCCCAGTAACAGAATCCCCCAGTAATAAGCCCCCCAGTAACAAACCCACCAGTAACAAAAAACCCCAGTAACAAACCCCACAGTAACAGACCCCCAAGTAACAAATCCCCCAGTAACAAACCCCCCAGTAACCGACCCCCAAGTAACAAATCCCCCAGTAACAAACCCCCCAGTAATAGATCCCCCAATAACAGAACCCCCGCAGTACCAAACCCCCCAGTAACAGAAACCCCCCCATAAACAGAACCCACCAGTAACAAACCTCACAGTAACAGAACACCCCAATAACAGACAGCCCCCAGTAACAAACCTCCCAGTAACAGATCCCCCCAGTAACAAACACCCCAGAAACAAAACCCCCAGTTACAAACCCCCCAGTAACAGAACCCCCAGTAACGAAATCCCCCCCAGTAACAAACCCCCCAAATAACAAAGCCCCCAGTAACAAACCCCCCGGCAACAAACCCCACAGTAACAGAAACCCCCCAGTAACAGAACCCCACGTAACAAACCCACGAGTAACAACCACCCCAGTAACAAACCCCACAGTAACAGAACCTCCGCAGTAACAGAACCCCCCAGTAACAGAACCACCCAGTAACAAACCCCCCCATAACAGAACCCCCCAGTAACAGACCCCCCCAGTAACAGTCCCCCCAGAAACAAACACCCCCAGTAACAAGACCCCCAGTAACAAACCCAACAGTAACAACACCCCCGTAACAGACCACAGTAACAAACACCCCCCAGTAACAAACCACCCCAGTAACAAGCCCCCCAGTAACAAACCCACTAGTAACAACCCCACCCAGTAACAGACCCATGTAACAAACACCCCCAGTAACAAACCATCCCAGCAACAAACGCCCCCAGTAATAAACCACCCCAGTAGCAGACTCCCCCCAGTAACAAACCCCCCAAGTAACAAACCCCCCAGTAACAAATCCCCCAGTAACAAACCCCCTAGTAAGAGAACCCACCCAGTAACAAACCCCCCAGTAACAAACCCCCCATAACAAACACACCCAGCAACAAAACCCACCAGTAACGAAATCCCCAGTAACAAACCCCCCAGTAACAAACCCCTCAGTAAGAAACCCCCACAGTAAGAAAACCACCCCAGTAACAGAATACCCCCAGTAACAGACCCCACCGAGTAACAGTCCCCCCAGTAACAAACCCCCCAGTAACAGACCCCACCGAGTAACAGTCCCCCCAGTAACAAACCCCCTAGTAAGAGAACCCATCCAGTAACAAACCCCCCAGTAACAAACCCCCCAGTAACAGACACCCCAGTAACAAACCCCCCAGTAACAAACCCCCCAGTAACAGATCCCCCAGTAACAAACCCCCCACTATCAAACACCCCCAGTAACAGACCTCCCCAGTAACAAACCCACCAGTAACAAAACCCTCAGTAACAAACCCCCCAGTAACAGACCCCACAGTAACAAACCCACCAGTAACAACCCCCCAGTAACAACACCCCCCAGGAACAGACTCCCCCCAGTAACAAACCCCCCAAGTAACAAACCCCCCAGTAACAAACCCCCCAGTAACAAACCCCCTAGTAAGAGAACCCGCCCAGTAACAAATCCCCCAGTAACAAACCCACCAGTAACAAAATCCCCAGTAACAAACCCCCCAGTAACAAACCCCCCAGTGACAGACCCCACCGAGTAACAGTCCCCCCAGTAACAGACACCCCAGTAACAAACCCCCCAGTAACAAACCCACCAGTAACAAAATCCCCAGTAACAAACCCCCCAGTGACAGACCCCACCGAGTAACAGTCCCCCCAGTAACAAACACCCCCAGTAACAAACCCCCCAGTGACAGACCCCACCGAGTAACAGTCCCCCCAGTAACAAACACCCCCAGTAACAAGCCCCCCAGTAACAAACCCCCCAGTAACAAACACCCCCAGTAACAAGCCCCCCCCAGTAACAAACCCCCAGTAACAAACACCCCCAGTAACAAACCCCCTAGTAAGAGAACCCATCCAGTAACAAACCCCCCAGTAACAAACCCCCCAGTAACAGATCCCCCAGTAACAAACCCCCCCAGTAACAGATCCCCCAGTAACAAACCCCCCCAGTATCAAACACCCCCAGTAACAGACCTCCCCAGTAACAAACCCTCCAGTAACAGATCCCCAGTAAATAAAAACCCAAGTAACAAAACCGCCAGTAACAAACCCCCATGTAACAGACCCCCCAGTAACAAACCCCCCAGTAACAAACTCCCCCAGTAACAGACCCCTCAGTAACAAACCCCCCCAGTAACAAACTCCCCCAGTAACAGACCCCTCAGTAACAAACCCCCCCAGTAACAAACCCCCCAGTAACAAACCACCCAGTAACAAACACCCCGTAACAAACCCCCAGTAACAAACCCCCTCAGTAACAAACCCCCAGTAACAAACACCACCAGTAACAAGCCCCCCAGTAACAAACCCACCATTACAACCCCCCCAGTAACAAAACCCCCAGTAACAGACCCCAGTAACAAACACCCCCAGTAACAAGCCCCCCAGTAACAAACCCACCAGTAACAAACACCCCGTAACAGAATCCCCCCAGTGACAAACCACCCAGTAACAAAACCCCAGTAACAAACTCCCCCATTAACACAGCCCCTCAAGAAACAAACACCCCCAGTAACAAACACCCCCATTAACAAAACCCCCCCAGTAAACGAATCCCCACCCAGTAACAAACATCCCCATAAAAGAACCCGCCAAGTAACGAAACCCCCCATAACAAACCACCAGTAAACTAAACACCCCCAGTAACAAACACCCCCAGTAACAAAACCCCCAGTAACAGAATCCCCCCAGTAACAAACACCCCAATAAAAGAACCCGCCCCAGAAACAAACCCCCCCGTAACTTACAGCCCCCAGTAACAAACCCCCCAGATAACAAACCCCCCCAGTAACAGAAACCCCCCAAGTAAACAAACACCCCAGTAACACACCCCCAAGAACAAACCCCCCAAAACAACAACCCAAGTAAACAACCCCCCAGTCACAGGTCCTCCCCCCAGTAAAAAATACCCAGTAAAAGAACCCGCCCAGTAACAAACCCCCCAGTAACAAAATCACCCCAGTAACAGAACCCCCCAGTAACAGAACCTCCCAGTAACAAACCACCCCCAGTAACAGACCCCCCCAGTAACAACCCCCCCTAACAGACCCCAGTAACAAATTCCCCAGCAACAAACCCCCCAGTAACAAACCCCCCAGTAACAAACGCCCCCAGTAACAAACCACCCCAGTAACAAACCCCCCCAGTAACAAACCACCCCAGTAACAAACCCCCCCAGTAACAAACACCCCCAGTAACAAACCCCCCCAGTAACAAACCACCCCAGTAACAAACGCCCCCAGTAACAAACCCCCTAGTAAGAGAACCCACCCAGTAACAAACCCCCCAGTAACAGACCCCCCAGTAACAAACGCCCAGTAACAAACACCCCCAGTAACAAACCCCCCCAGTAACAAACACCCCCAGTAACAAACCCCCTAGTAAGAGAACCCACCCAGTAACAAACCCCCCAGTAACAGACCCCCCAGTAACAAACCCCCCAGTAACAAACCCCCCAGTAACAAACCCCCCAGTAACAAACCCCCTCAGTAACAGACCCATAAGTAACAACCCCCCCCAGTAACAACCCCCCCCAGTAACAAACCCCCAGTAACAAACATGCCAGTAACAAACCCCCAGTAACAAACCCCCCAGTAACAAACATGCCAGTAACAAACCCCCCAGTAACAAACCCCCCAGTAACAAACCCCCCAGTAACAAACCCCCCAGTAACAAAACCCTCAGTAACAAACCCCCCAGTAACAAACCCCCAGTAACAAACATGCCAGTAACAAACCCCCCAGTAACAAACCCCTCAGTAACAAAACCCTCAGTAACAAACCCCCCAGTAACAAACACCCCCAGTAACAAACCCCCCAGTAACAAACCCCCCAGTAACAAACCCCCCAGTAACAAACCCCCCAGTAACAAACCCACCAGTAACAGACCCCTCAGTAACAAACCCCCCAGTAACAAACCCCCCAGTAACAAACCCCCCAGTAACAGAAACCCCCAGTAACTAACACCCCAGTAACAAACCCCCCAGTAACAAACCCACCAGTAACAACCCCCCAGTAACAGACTCCCAGTAAGAAACCCCCCAGTAACAGAACCTCCGCAGTAACAGAACCCCCCAATAACAAACCCCCCCCATAACAGAACCCCCAAGTAACAGACCCCTGTAACAAACACCCCCAGTAACAAACCACCCCAGTAACAGACTCCCCCCAGTAACAAGCCCCCCAGTAACAAACCCACCAGTAACAAACCCCCCAGTAACAAACGCCCCAGTAACAAACCCCCCAGCACCAAATCCCCCCAGTAACAAACCCACCAGTAACAAACCCCCCAGTAACAAACGCCCCAGTAACAAACCCCCCAGCAACAAATCCCCCCAGTAACAAACCCAGCAGTAACAAAACCCCCAGTAACTAACCCCCAGTAACAAACCCCCCAGTAACAAACAACCCCAGTAACAAAACCCCCAGTAACAAACCCCCCATTAACAAACCCCCAGTAACAAACCCCCCAGTAACAAACCCCCCCAGAAACAATCCCCCCAGTAAAAAATACCCCAGTAAAAGAACCCGCCCAGTAACAAACCCCCCAGTAACAAATCACCCCAGTAACAGAACCCCCCCAGTAACAGAACCTCCCCAGTAACAAACCACCCCAGTAACAGACCCCCCCAGTAACAACCCCCCGTAACAGACCCCAGTAACAAATTCCCCAGCAACAAACCCCCAGTAACAAACCCCCCAGTAACAAACGCCCCCAGTAACAAACCACCCAGTAACAAACCCCCCAGTAACAAACCACCCCAGTAACAAACCCCCCAGTAACAAACCACCCCAGTAACAAACGCCCCCAGTAACAAACCCCCTAGTAAGAAAACCCACCCAGTAACAAACCCCCCAGTAACAGAACCCCCCAGTAACAAACGCCCCAGTAACAAACCCCCCCAGTAACAAACCCCCCAGTAACAAACACCCCCAGTAACAAACCCCCTAGTAAGAGAACCCACCCAGTAACAAACCCCCAGTAACAGACCCCCCAGTAACAACCCCCCAGTAACAAACCCCCCAGTAACAAACCCCCCAGTAACAACCCCCTCAGTAACAGACCCATAAGTAACAACCCCCCCCAGTAACAACCCCCCCCAGTAACAAACCCCCAGTAACAAACATCCAGTAACAAACCCCCAGTAACAAACCCCCCAGTAACAAACATGCCAGTAACAAACCCCCCAGTAACAAACCCCCCAGTAACAAACCCCCCAGTAACAAACCCCCCAGTAACAAAACCCTCAGTAACAAACCCCCCAGTAACAAACCCCCAGTAACAAACATGCCAGTAACAAACCCCCCAGTAACAAAACCCCCCAGTAACAAACCCCCATAACAAACCCCCCAGTAATTGACCCCCCCAATACAGAACCCCCCCAGTAACAAACCCCCAGTAACAAACCCCCCAGTAATTGACCCCCCCAATAACAGAACCCCCCCAGTAACAAACCCCCAGTAACAGACCCCCCAGTAACAGTCCCCCCAGTAACAAACACCCCCAGTAACAAACACCCCAGTAACAAACCCCCCAGTAACAAACCCCCCAGTAACAAACACCCCAGTAACAAACAAGCCCAGTAACAAACCCACCAGTAACAAACACCCCAGTAACAAACCCCCCAGTAACGAACCCCCCCAGTAACAAACCACCCAGTAACAAACCCCCCAGTAACAAACACCCCCAGTAACAAACACCCCCAGTAACAAACCCCCAAGTAACAAACCCCACAGTAACTAACCCCCCAGTAAGAAAACCCCCAGTAACAAACACCCTAGTAACAGAGCCCGCCCAGTAACAAACCCCCCAGTAACAAATCACCCCAGTAACAGACCCCCCAGTAACAAACCTCCCCAGTAACAGAACCACCCAGTAACAAATCCCCCCAGTAACAGACCGCCCAGTAACAAACCTCCCCAGTAACAGAACCCCCAGTAACAAATCCCCCCAGTAACAGACCCCCCAGTAACAAACCTCCCCAGTAACAGAACCACCCAGTAACAAATCCCCCCAGTAACAGACCGCCCAGTAACAAACCTCCCAGTAACAAACCTCCCCAGTAACAGAACCCCCAGTAACAAACCTCTCCAGTAACAGAACCACCCAGTAACAACACCCCCGGTAACAGACCCCCCCCAATAACAGAACCCCCCCCGTAACAGACCCCCCCAGTAACAAACCCCCCCGTAACAGACCCCCCCAGTAACAAACCCCCCAGTAACAGACCCCCAGTAACAAACCCCCCAGTAACAGACCCCCAGTAACAAACCCCCCAGTAACAGACCCCCCCAATAACAGAACCCCCCCGTAACAGACCCCCCCAGTAACAAACCCCCAGTAACAGACCCCCAGTAACAAACCCCCCAGTAACAGACCCCCAGTAACAAACCCCCCAGTAACAGACCTCCAGTAACAAACCCCCCAGTAACAGACCCCCAGTAACAAACCCCCCAGTAACAAACCCCCCAGTAACAAACCACCCAGTAACAAACCTCCACAGTAACAAACCACCCAGTAATTGACCCCCCCAATAACAGAACCCCCCCAGTAACAAACCCCCAGTAACAGAACCCCCCAGTAACAGACCCCCCAGTAACAAACACCCCAGTAACAAACCCCCAGTTACAAACCCCCCAGTAACAAATCCGCCAGTAACAGACCCCCCAGTAAACAAACCTCCCAGTAACAAACCTCCCAGTAACAGAACCACCCAGTAACAACACCCCCCAGTAACAGACCCCCAGTAACAAACCTCCCCAGTAACAAACCTCCCCAGTAACAGAACCACCCAGTAACAACACCCCCCAGTAACAAATCCGCCAGTAACAGACCCCCCAGTAACAAACCCCCCCAGTAACAAACACCCCCAGTAACAAACCTCCCCAGTAACAGAACCACCCAGTAACAACACCCCCCAGTAACAGACCCCCCCAATAACAGATCCCCCCAGTAACAAACCTCCCCAGTAACAGAACCACCCAGTAACAACACCCCCCAGTAACAGACCCCCCCAATAACAGATCCCCCCAGTAACAGACCCCCCCAGTAACAAACCCCCCAGTAACAGACCCCCAGTAACAAACCCCCCAGTAACAGAACCACCCAGTAACAAACCCCCCAGTAACAAACACCCCCAGTAACAAACCCCCCAGTAACAAACCCCCCAATAACAAACCCCCCAGTAACAGACCCCCCAGTAACAAACCCCCCAGTAACAGACCCCCAGTAACAAACCCCCCAGTAACAAACCCCCCCAGTAACAAACACCCCCAGTAACAAACCCCCCCAGTAACAAACCCCCCAGTAACAAACCCCCCAGTAACAAACCCCCAGTAACAAACCCCCCAGTAACAAACCCCCCAGTAACAAACCCCCCAGTAACAAACCCACCAGTAACAAACCCCCAGTAACAAACCCCCCAGTAACAAACCCCCCAGTAACAAACCCCCCAGTAACAAACCCCCCAGTAACAAACCCCCCAGTAACAAACCCCCCAGTAACAAACCCCCCAGTAACAAACCCCCCAGTAACAAACCCCCTCAGTAACAAACCCCCCCAGTAACAAACCCCCCAGTAACAAACCCCCCCAGTAACAAACCCACCAGTAACAAACCCCCCAGTAACAAACCCCCCCAGTAACAAACCCCCCAGTAACAGACCCCCAGTAACAAACCCCCCAGTAACAAACCCCCCAGTAACAAACCCCCCCAGTAACAAACCCCCTCAGTAACAAACCCCCCCAGTAACAAACCCCTCCCCAGTAACTGTCCCCCACCCAGAGTACATTCTGTGCCCTTGCTACTCTCAGTGCTTCTTCCAAGCGGTGTTCAACATGGAGGAGTACTGATTCATCAGCTGAGGGAGGGCGGTAGGTGGTAATCAGCTGGAGGTTTGTTTGCCCATTCTTGACCTGAAGCCATGAGACTTCATGGGGTCCAGAGTCAATGTTGTGGACTCCCAGGGTCACTCCCTCTCGACTGTATATCACTGGTGCCACCACCCCTGGTGGGTCTGTCCTGCCGGTGGGACAGAACATACCCAGGGATGGTGATGGAGGAGTCTGGGACATTGGCTGAAAGGTATGATTCTGTGAGTATGACGGCAGGCTGTTGCTTGACTAGTCTGTGGGACAGCTCTCAAGTCCCCAGATGTTGGTGAGGAGGGCTTTGCAGGGTCGACTGGGCTGTGTCCATACCGAGGTCGATGCTGGGTGGTCCGTCCGGTTTTATTAATTTTTTTTCTAGCGGTTTGTTACAACTGAGTGACTTGCTCGGCCACTTCAGAGGGCAGTTAAGAGTCAACCACATTGCTGTGGGTCTGGCGTCACACATAGGCCAGATTTGCTTCCCTAAAGGACATTAGTGAACCAGATGGGTTTTTACAACAATCTGGTAATGTCATGGTCACCATTACTGATACTAACTTTTTATTCCAGATTTCTTCAATTAACTAAATTTAAATTCCCCAGATGTGGTGGGAATTGAACTTATGTCTCCGGATCATTAGTCCAGGCCTCCTAGATTACAGGTCCAGTAACACAACCACTATGCTACCGTTCCGAGAGCTGTGTTACTCACGTGCCACATCCTGTTGGACATTGCTCCCCCTTCTCCTGGTGAAGTCCTCCGTCTAGTGGTTGAGCTGAGAGCTGGCAGAACACAGCCCTGGTGTATCCCGAGTGAGACCAGTCTGAATGATGGCCCCTTCCCATGTACCTTCACGTTGATTCCTACAGCAGGTACTGAACTGGGCTCAGCTCACTTGTAATTTGCGTGGTATACCCAGCCTGGCCGATCTCAGTCGACTCATTGCTAAATTTAGCGACGTGTGTGATGAGTTGGAGAGAAGTCTAATTTCCATTTGTGTCCTCGAGTGTTCGACTTTCAATGTCAACCAAGTAATTGGAGCCAGAGCACATAACGGCAGTGAGGAAAGTCAATGTAGAACTGCTGCAGGGAAAACTTCTTCCCATTTGGAATAATCTACTGAGCAAAGTAATAGGTGCAAAAAAGAGTGGGGATATTCAAGATGCAACTGGATGCTGTGAGAGAAGAGAATATGTACCAGAAGGATAGGCTTGAATGGGAGAGCTAGAGGACTGGAGAGATGGGCTTTGATGGGAGAGTTAGGGGACTGGAGGGATGAGGTTCGATGGGAGAGTTAGGGGACTGGAGGGATGAGGTTTGATGGGAGAGTTAGAGGACTGGAGGGATGAGGTTCGACGGGAGAGTTAGGGGACTGGAGGGATGAGGTTCGATGTGAGAGTTAGGGGACTGGAGGGATGAGGTTCGATGGGAGAGTTAGGGGACTGGAGGGATGAGGGTTGGATGGGAGAGCTAGAGGACTGGAGGGATGAGGTTCGATGGCAGAGTTAGGGGACTGGAGGGAGGAGGTTGGATGGGAGAGAGGGGACTGGAGGGATGAGGGTCGATGTGAGAGTTAGGGGACTGGAGGGATGAGGTTCAATGGGAGAGTTAATGGAACCTCATCCCTCCAGTCCCCCATTTACAGGATCTCCCAGTCGGCGGCCCATACATGCATAAGACAGGCGACTGATGGCTTGTTTGCTAGAGCCAGCAACTATATGCACTTTGCCACTGATGATGCCAGTCAGAATGAGCGGGCGCTCGGGTTTGCAGCTTTGGCTGGCTTCCCACATGTGCAGGGCATCATCGACTGCGCGCATGTGGCAATTAAGGCAGCCCCAGATCACCAGGAGTAATCATCAACTACAAGGGCTCCCACTCCATCAATGTGCAGCTGGTGTGCAGCCACGCAAAGATCTTTATGCAGGTGTGTGCAAGATTCCCGGGCAGCTGCCATGATGCTTTCAGCCTGTGGCCCTGATCTCTTTGCATCTCAAAGCATAGACAAGGTATACCCACTTAAAACGTGGCTGATGACACCTCTCAGAAACCTGATGAATGAGGCCCAGGAGCGATACAATGAATATCACCACTACATGCGTCATCGAACAAGCCATCGGCATGCTGAAGATGCCTGGACAGATCTGGACGCGCTCTTCAGTACGGACCAGCCAGAGTCTCCACAATGGTCATGGTGTGCTGCCCACTACACAACATTGCGCAGCAGGGAGGTTTGGACCTGCAGTAGGAACAAGGCCCAGAGCACAGAGCGTCTTTGGACGATTCTGAGGAGGAAGAGGAAGACAAGGGAAGGGGAAGGGAGGAAAAGGAGGAGGAGGAGGTGGAAGGGGAGGAAGGGGAATAGGAGGAGGTGGAGGAGGAAGGGGAGGATGAGGAGGAGGAGGAGAGAGGGGAGGAAGAGGAGGAGGAGGAGGAAGGGGAGGAGGAGGAGAGGAGGAAGGGGAGGAGGAGGCGGTGGAGGAGGAAGGGGAGGAAGAGGAGGAGGAGGAGGAGGAAGGGGAGGAGGAGGAGGAGGAGGAGGAGGAAGGGGAGGAAGAGGAGGAGGAGGAGGTGGAAGGGGAGGAAGAGGAGTAGGAGGAGGAGGAAGGGGAAGAAGGGGTGGAGGAATGGGATGAAGTGGAGGGAGGGGTGGAGGAAGTGGAGGAAGGGGAGGAGGAAGGGGAGGAAGAGGTTGAGGAGTTGGAGAGGAGTAGAAGGAGGAGGTGGAAGAGGAAGAGGAGCTGGAAGGGGAGGAAGAGAAGAAGGAGGAGGAAGTGGAGGAAGAGGAGGTGGAGGAAGGGGAGGAGGAGGAAGAGGAGGAGGAAGGGTAGGAAGGGGAGGAGGAAGGGGTGGAAGGGGAGGAGGAAGGGGAGGAAGGGGAGGAGGAAGGGGAGGTAGAGGAGGAGGAGGAGGAAGGGAAGGAGGAGGGGGAGGTGGAAGAGGAGGAGGAGAAGGAGGAAGGGGAGGAAGAGGATGCTGTGAGAGAAGAGAATATGTACTAGAAGGACAGGCTTGACTGGGAGAGTTAGGGGACTGGAGGGATGAGGGTTGATGTGAGAGTTAGGGGACTGGAGGGATGAGGTTGGATGGGAGATTTAGGGGACTGGAGGGATGAGGTTGGATGGGAGAGTTAGATACTAGAGGGATGTGGTTCCATGTGAGAGTTAGGGGACTGGAGGGATGAGGTTCGATGGGAGAGTTAGGGGACTGGAGGGAATGGCTTCGATGGGAGAGTTAGGGGACTGGAGGGATGAGGTTCGATGCGAGAGTTAGGGGACTGGAGTGATGGTCTTCGATGGGAGAGTTAGGGGACTGGAGGGATGAGGTTCGATGGGAGAGTTAGGGGACTGGAGGGATGAGGTTTGATGTGAGAGTTAGAGGACTGGAGGGATGAGGTTCGATGGGAGAGCTAGAGGACTGGAGGGATGAGGTTTGATGGGAGAGTTAGAGGACTGGAGGGATGAAGTTCGATGGGAGAGTTAGGGGACTGGAGGGATGAGGTTGATGGGAGAGTTAGGGGACTGGAGGGATGAGGTTCGATGGGAGAGTTAGGGGACTGGAGGGATGAGGTTCGATGGGAGAGTTAGGGGACTGGAGGGATGAGGTTTGATGGGAGAGTTAGGGGACTGGAGGGATGAGGTTCGATGGGAGAGTTAGGGGACTGGAGGGATGAGGTTCGATGGGAGAGTTAGGGGACTGGAGGGATGAGGTTCGATGGGAGAGTTAGGGGACTGGAGGGATGAGGTTCGATGGGAGAGTTAGGGGACTGGAGGGATGGTCTTCGATGGGAGAGTTAGTGGACTGGAGGGATGGGGTTCGATGGGAGAGTTAGGGGACTGGAGGGATGAGGTTCGATGGGAGAGTTAGGGGATGTAAGATTTTCAAAATGTGCAGATCCCCAAAAACATATATCGAAAGGAAAAAAATAAGGACTTTGGAAATTTAAAGGAACATGCCTGAACATGTTAACTCTCTTTCTCTCTCCACGGATGCTGCCTGGCCTGCTGAGTTTTTCCAGCGTTTTCTGTTGTTATGCCTGAACATGTACCTGGTCTGGGAATTCAAGACCAGTAAAAAATCACCATATGGACAATAGGCTCTGGGGAAAAACTGCCCCACCCAAAACACAGAGCCCATCAGCATTTCAATGACAATGAACAGGCCCCACCTGAGAACTCACTGCATTACGAAACCAGTTTTTTCGTGAGGAGTTTGTGGTGGGGCAGGGTGGCGGCGAAGAGGACTATAATTGCCGCAGGACCCAAGATTTCTCTCTCTTTTTGACTCGACCGACTACGCGGGAAGCAGGGGTCTCTGGCAGCACTGCCCAGAAGACACATGGTGAAGGAAGACGTTCGATGACCAGAATCACCATCGACTTACCTGGCTGGACCACGGGTTGTTAATACCCCTGTCTGGTGAGCATTATCCCTGATCACCTGAAACCGAAACCTAGCTAGAAGTGGGAAGTTTTGGGAGGGATAAAGGTTATTATTTTTCTTGTATACTGTCATTTTCCTCGCCTGTAACCGTGTGCTCCCCAAACCTGTTTAAGTGTGAAGTGTGTTTAAGTTTGTTACCTTTTAACTTTAATAAAAGTTATAGTTCTTTCATTGGAACCTGTGGCCTACTGCAATTTTATTCACAACACCTAAATAAGTCCAAGTTATGAACCTGGGGCGTGGGAGCGATTCGAACCGCTCACTTTATAACAACCACACCCTTACAGGGACTGGAGGGATGAGGTTGGATGGGAGAGTTAGGGGACTGGAGGGATGAGGTTCAATGTGAGAGTTAGGGGACTGGAGGAATGAGGTTGGATTGGAGAGTTAGGGAACTGGAGGGATGAGGTTGGATGTGAGAGTTAGGGGACTGGAGGGATGAGGTTCGATGTGAGAGTTAGGGGACTGGAGGGATGAGGTTGGATGGGAGAGAGGGGACTGGAGGAATGAGGTTTGATGGGAGAGTTAGAAGACTGGAGGGATGAGGTTGGATGGGAGAGCTAGAGGACTGGAGGGATGAGGTTCGATGGGAGAGTTAGGGGACTGGAGGGATGAGGTTGGATGGGAGAGCTAGAGGACTGAAGGGATGAGGTTCGATGGGAGAGTTAGGGGACTGGAGGGATGAGGTTGGATGGGAGAGAGGGGACTGGAGGGATGAGGTTCAATGGAGAGTTAGGGGACTGGAGGGATGAGGTTCGATGGGAGAGTTAGGGGACTGGAGGGATGAGGTTCGATGTGAGAGTTAGGGGACTGGAGGGATGAGGTTCGATGGGAGAGAGGGGACTGGAGGGATGAGGTTCAATGGAGAGTTAGGGGACTGGAGGGATGAGGTTCGATGGGAGAGTTAGGGGACTGGAGGGATGAGGTTCGATGTGAGAGTTAGGGGACTGGAGGGATGAGGTTCGATGGGAGAGAGGGGACTGGAGGGATGAGGTTTGATGGGAGAGTTAGGGGACTGGAGGGATGAGGTTGGATGGGAGAGAGGGGACTGGAGGGATGAGGTTCAATGGAGAGTTAGGGGACTGGAGGGATGAGGTTCGATGGGAGAGTTAGGGGACTGGAGGGATGAGGTTCGATGTGAGAGTTAGGGGACTGGAGGGATGAGGTTCGATGGGAGAGAGGGGACTGGAGGGATGAGGTTTGATGGGAGAGTTAGGGGACTGGAGGGATGAGGTTGGATGGGAGAGAGGGGACTGGAGGGATGAGGTTCAATGGAGAGTTAGGGGACTGGAGGGATGAGGTTGGATGGGAGAGAGGGGACTGGAGGGATGAGGTTCAATGGAGAGTTAGGGGACTGGAGGGATGAGGTTGGATGGGAGAGAGGGGACTGGAGGAATGAGGTTTGATGGGAGAGTTAGGGGACTGGAGGGATGAGGTTGGATGGGAGAGAGGGGACTGGAGGAATGAGGTTTGATGGGAGAGTTAGGGGACTGGAGGGATGAGGTTGGATGGGAGAGTTAGGGGACTGGAGGGATGAGGGTCAATGGGAGAGTTAGGGGACTGGAGGGATGAGGTTGGATGGGAGAGTTAGGGGACTGGAGGGATGAGGTTCGATGGGAGAGTTAGGGGACTGGAGGGATGAGGTTTGATGTGAGAGTTAGGGGACTGGAGGGATGAGGTTTGATGGGAGAGTTAGGGGACTGGAGGGATGAGCTTTGATGGGAGAGTTAGGGGACTGGAGGGATGAGGTTCGATGGGAGAGTTAGGGGACTGGAGGGATGGGCTTCGATGGGAGAGTTAGAGGACTGGAGGGATGGGCTTCGATGGGAGAGTTAGGGGACTGGAGGGATGGGCTTCGATGGGAGAGTTAGGGGACTGGAGGGATGGGGTTCGATGGGAGAGTTAGGGGACTGGAGGGATGGGGTTCGATGGGAGAGTTAGGGGACTGGAGGGATGAGGTTCGATGGGAGAGTTAGGGGACTGGAGGGATGAGGTTCGATGGGAGAGTTAGGGGACTGGAGTGATGAGGTTGGATGGGAGAGTTAGGGGACTGGAGTGATGAGGTTGGATGGGAGAGTTAGGGGACTGGAGGGATGAGGTTGGATGGGAGAGAGGGGACTGGAGGGATGAGGGTCGATGGGAGAGTTAGGGGACTGGAGGGATGAGGTTCAATGGGAGAGTTAATGGAACCTCATCCCTCCAGTCCCCCATTTACAGGATCTCCCAGTCGGCGGCCCATACATGCATAAGACAGGCGACTGATGGCTTGTTTGCTAGAGCCAGCAACTATATGCACTTTGCCACTGATGATGCCAGTCAGAATGAGCGGGCGCTCGGGTTTGCAGCTTTGGCTGGCTTCCCACATGTGCAGGGCATCATCGACTGCGCGCATGTGGCAATTAAGGCAGCCCCAGATCACCAGGAGTAATCATCAACTACAAGGGCTCCCACTCCATCAATGTGCAGCTGGTGTGCAGCCACGCAAAGATCTTTATGCAGGTGTGTGCAAGATTCCCGGGCAGCTGCCATGATGCTTTCAGCCTGTGGCCCTGATCTCTTTGCATCTCAAAGCATAGACAAGGTATACCCACTTAAAACGTGGCTGATGACACCTCTCAGAAACCTGATGAATGAGGCCCAGGAGCGATACAATGAATATCACCACTACATGCGTCATCGAACAAGCCATCGGCATGCTGGAGATGCCTGGACAGATCTGGACGCGCTCTTCAGTACGGACCAGCCAGAGTCTCCACAATGGTCATGGTGTGCTGCCCACTACACAACATTGCGCAGCAGGGAGGTTTGGACCTGCAGTAGGAACAAGGCCCAGAGCACAGAGCGTCTTTGGACGATTCTGAGGAGGAAGAGGAAGACAAGGGAAGGGGAAGGGAGGAAAAGGAGGAGGAGGAGGTGGAAGGGGAGGAAGGGGAATAGGAGGAGGTGGAGGAGGAAGGGGAGGAAGAGGAGGAGGAGGAGGAGGAGAGAGGGGAGGAAGAGGAGGAGGAGGAGGAAGGGGAGGAGGAGGAAGAGGAGGAAGGGGAGGAGGAGGCGGTGGAGGAGGAAGGGGAGGAAGAGGAGGAGGAGGAGGAGGAAGGGGAGGAGGAGGAGGAGGAGGAGGAGGAAGGGGAGGAAGAGGAGGAGGAGGAGGTGGAAGGGGAGGAAGAGGAGTAGGAGGAGGAGGAAGGGGAAGAAGGGGTGGAGGAATGGGATGAAGGGGAGGGAGGGGTGGAGGAAGTGGAGGAAGGGGAGGAGGAAGGGGAGGAAGAGGTTGAGGAGTTGGAGAGGAGTAGAAGGAGGAGGTGGAAGAGGAAGAGGAGCTGGAAGGGGAGGAAGAGAAGAAGGAGGAGGAAGTGGAGGAAGAGGAGGTGGAGGAAGTGGAGGAGGAGGAAGAGGAGGAGGAAGGGTAGGAAGGGGAGGAGGAAGGGGTGGAAGGGGAGGAGGAAGGGGAGGAAGGGGAGGAGGAAGGGGAGGTAGAGGAGGAGGAGGAGGAAGGGAAGGAGGAGGGGGAGGTGGAAGAGGAGGAGGAGAAGGAGGAAGGGGAGGAAGAGGATGCTGTGAGAGAAGAGAATATGTACTAGAAGGACAGGCTTGACTGGGAGAGTTAGGGGACTGGAGGGATGAGGGTTGATGTGAGAGTTAGGGGACTGGAGGGATGAGGTTGGATGGGAGAGTTAGGGGACTGGAGGGATGAGGTTGGAAGGGAGAGTTAGGGGACTGGAGGGCTGAGGTTGGATGGGAGATTTAGGGGACTGGAGGGATGAGGTTGGATGGGAGAGTTAGATACTGGAGGGATGTGGTTCCATGTGAGAGTTAGGGGACTGGAGGGATGAGGTTCGATGGGAGAGTTAGGGGACTGGAGGGATGGGCTTCGATGGGAGAGTTAGGGGACTGGAGGGATGAGGTTCGATGCGAGAGTTAGGGGACTGGAGGGATGGTCTTCGATGGGAGAGTTAGGGGACTGGAGGGATGAGGTTCGATGGGAGAGTTAGGGGACTGGAGGGATGAGGTTCGATGTGAGAGTTAGAGGACTGGAGGGATGAGGTTCGATGGGAGAGTTAGGGGACTGGAGGGATGAGGTTCGATGGGAGAGTTAGGGGACTGGAGGGATGAGGTTCGATGGGAGAGTTAGGGGACTGGAGGGATGGGCTTCGATGGGAGAGTTAGGGGACTGGAGGGATGGGCTTCGATGGGAGAGTTAGGGGACTGGAGGGATGGGGTTCGATGGGAGAGTTAGGGGACTGGAGGGATGGGCTTCGATGGGAGAGTTAGGGGACTGGAGGGATGAGGTTTGATGGGAGAGTTAGGGGACTGGAGGGATGAGGTTTGATGGGAGAGTTAGGGGACTGGAGGGATGAGGTTTGATGGGAGAGTTAGGGGACTGGAGGGATGAGGTTTGATGGGAGAGTTAGGGGACTGGAGGGATGAGGTTCGATGGGAGAGTTAGGGGACTGGAGGGATGGGCTTCGATGGGAGAGTTAGGGGACTGGAGGGATGGGCTTCGATGGGAGAGTTAGGGGACTGGAGGGATGGGGTTCGATGGGAGAGTTAGGGGACTGGAGGGATGAGGTTCGATGGGAGAGTTAGGGGATGTAAGATTTTCAAAATGTGCAGATCCCCAAAAACATATATCGAAAGGAAAAAAATAAGGACTTTGGAAATTTAAAGGAACATGCCTGAACATGTTAACTCTCTTTCTCTCTCCACGGATGCTGCCTGGCCTGCTGAGTTTTTCCAGCGTTTTCTGTTGTTATGCCTGAACATGTACCTGGTCTGGGAATTCAAGACCAGTAAAAAATCACCATATGGACAATAGGCTCTGGGGAAAAACTGCCCCACCCAAAACACAGAGCCCATCAGCATTTCAATGACAATGAACAGGCCCCACCTGAGAACTCACTGCATTACGAAACCAGTTTTTTCGTGAGGAGTTTGTGGTGGGCGGGGTGGCGGCGAAGAGGACTATAATTGCCGCAGGACCCAAGATTTCTCTCTCTTTTTGACTCGACCGACTACGCGGGAAGCAGGGGTCTCTGGCAGCACTGCCCAGAAGCCACGTGGTGAAGGAAGACGTTCGATGACCAGAATCACCATCGACTTACCTGGCTGGACCACGGGTTGTTAATACCCCTGTCTGGTGAGCATTATCCCTGATCACCTGAAACCGAAACCTAGCTAGAAGTGGGAAGTTTTGGGAGGGATAAAGGTTTTTATTTTTCTTGTATACTGTCATTTTCCTCGCCTGTAACCGTGTGCTCCCCAAACCTGTTTAAGTGTGAAGTGTGTTTAAGTTTGTTACCTTTTAACTTTAATAAAAGTTATAGTTCTTTCATTGGAACCTGTGGCCTACTGCAATTTTATTCACAACACCTAAATAAGTCCAAGTTATGAACCTGGGGCGTGGGAGCGATTCGAACCGCTCACTTTATAACAACCACACCCTTACAGGGACTGGAGGGATGAGGTTCGATGGGAGAGTTAGGGGACAGGAGGGATGAGGTTGGATGGGAGAGTTAGGGGACTGGAGGGATGAGGTTCAATGTGAGAGTTAGGGGACTGGAGGAATGAGGTTGGATGGGAGAGTTAGGGGACTGGAGGGATGAGGTTGATGTGAGAGTTAGGGGACTGGAGGAATGAGGTTGGATTGGAGAGTTAGGGAACTGGAGGGATGAGGTTGGATGTGAGAGTTAGGGGACTGGAGGATGAGGTTCGATGTGAGAGTTAGGGGACTGGAGGGATGAGGTTGGATGGGAGAGAGGGGACTGGAGGAATGAGGTTTGATGGGAGAGTTAGGGGACTGGAGGGATGAGGTTGGATGGGAGAGCTAGAGGACTGGAGGGATGAGGTTCGATGGGAGAGTTAGGGGACTGGAGGGATGAGGTTGGATGGGAGAGCTAGAGGACTGAAGGGATGAGGTTCGATGGGAGAGTTAGGGGACTGGAGGGATGAGGTTGGATGGGAGAGAGGGGACTGGAGGGATGAGGTTCAATGGAGAGTTAGGGGACTGGAGGGATGAGGTTCGATGGGAGAGTTAGGGGACTGGAGGGATGAGGTTCGATGTGAGAGTTAGGGGACTGGAGGGATGAGGTTCGATGGAAGAGAGGGGACTGGAGGGATGAGGTTTGATGGGAGAGTTAGGGGACTGGAGGGATGAGGTTGGATGGGAGAGAGGGGACTGGAGGGATGAGGTTCAATGGAGAGTTAGGGGACTGGAGGGATGAGGTTCGATGGGAGAGTTAGGGGACTGGAGGGATGAGGTTCGATGTGAGAGTTAGGGGACTGGAGGGATGAGGTTCGATGGGAGAGAGGGGACTGGAGGGATGAGGTTTGATGGGAGAGTTAGGGGACTGGAGGGATGAGGTTGGATGGGAGAGAGGGGACTGGAGGGATGAGGTTCAATGGAGAGTTAGGGGACTGGAGGGATGAGGTTGGATGGGAGAGAGGGGACTGGAGGGATGAGGTTTGATGGGAGAGTTAGGGGACTGGAGGGATGAGGTTGGATGGGAGAGAGGGGACTGGAGGAATGAGGTTTGATGGGAGAGTTAGGGGACTGGAGGGATGAGGTTGGATGGGAGAGTTAGGGGACTGGAGGGATGAGGTTGGATGGGAGAGTTAGGGGACTGGAGGGATGAGGGTCAATGGGAGAGTTAGGGGACTGGAGGGATGAGGTTGGATGGGAGAGTTAGGGGACTGGAGGGATGAGGTTCGATGGGAGAGTTAGGGGACTGGAGGGATGAGGTTTGATGTGAGAGTTAGGGGACTGGAGGGATGAGGTTTGATGGGAGAGTTAGGGGACTGGAGGGATGAGCTTTGATGGGAGAGTTAGGGGACTGGAGGGATGAGGTTCGATGGGAGAGTTAGGGGACTGGAGGGATGGGCTTCGATGGGAGAGTTAGAGGACTGGAGGGATGGGCTTCGATGGGAGAGTTAGGGGACTGGAGGGATGGGCTTCGATGGGAGAGTTAGGGGACTGGAGGGATGGGGTTCGATGGGAGAGTTAGGGGACTGGAGGGATGGGGTTCGATGGGAGAGTTAGGGGACTGGAGGGATGAGGTTCGATGGGAGAGTTAGGGGACTGGAGGGATGAGGTTCGATGGGAGAGTTAGGGGACTGGAGTGATGAGGTTGGATGGGAGAGTTAGGGGACTGGAGTGATGAGGTTGGATGGGAGAGTTAGGGGACTGGAGGGATGAGGTTCGATGGGAGAGAGTGGACTGGAGGGATGAGGTTGGATGGGAGAGAGGGGACTGGAGGGATGAGGGTCGATGGGAGAGTTAGGGGACTGGAGGGATGAGGTTCAATGGGAGAGTTAATGGAACCTCATCCCTCCAGTCCCCCATTTACAGGATCTCCCAGTCGGCGGCCCATACATGCATAAGACAGGCGACTGATGGCTTGTTTGCTAGAGCCAGCAACTATATGCACTTTGCCACTGATGATGCCAGTCAGAATGAGCGGGCGCTCGGGTTTGCAGCTTTGGCTGGCTTCCCACATGTGCAGGGCATCATCGACTGCGCGCATGTGGCAATTAAGGCAGCCCCAGATCACCAGGAGTAATCATCAACTACAAGGGCTCCCACTCCATCAATGTGCAGCTGGTGTGCAGCCACGCAAAGATCTTTATGCAGGTGTGTGCAAGATTCCCGGGCAGCTGCCATGATGCTTTCAGCCTGTGGCCCTGATCTCTTTGCATCTCAAAGCATAGACAAGGTATACCCACTTAAAACGTGGCTGATGACACCTCTCAGAAACCTGATGAATGAGGCCCAGGAGCGATACAATGAATATCACCACTACATGCGTCATCGAACAAGCCATCGGCATGCTGAAGATGCCTGGACAGATCTGGACGCGCTCTTCAGTACGGACCAGCCAGAGTCTCCACAATGGTCATGGTGTGCTGCCCACTACACAACATTGCGCAGCAGGGAGGTTTGGACCTGCAGTAGGAACAAGGCCCAGAGCACAGAGCGTCTTTGGACGGAAGGGGAAGGGAGGAAAAGGAGGAGGAGGAGGTGGAAGGGGAGGAAGGGGAATAGGAGGAGGTGGAGGAGGAAGGGGAGGAAGAGGAGGAGGAGGAGAGAGGGGCGGAAGAGGAGGAGGAGGAGGAAGGGGAGGAGGAGGAAGAGGAGGAAGGGGAGGAGGAGGCGGTGGAGGAGGAAGGGGAGGAAGAGGAGGAGGAGGAGGAGGAAGGGGAGGAGGAGGAGGAGGAGGAGGAGGAAGGGGAGGAAGAGGAGGAGGAGGAGGTGGAAGGGGAGGAAGAGGAGTAGGAGGAGGAGGAAGGGGAAGAAGGGGTGGAGGAATGGGATGAAGTGGAGGGAGGGGTGGAGGAAGTGGAGGAAGGGGAGGAGGAAGGGGAGGAAGAGGTTGAGGAGTTGGAGAGGAGTAGAAGGAGGAGGTGGAAGAGGAAGAGGAGCTGGAAGGGGAGGAAGAGAAGAAGGAGGAGGAAGTGGAGGAAGAGGAGGTGGAGGAAGGGGAGGAGGAGGAAGAGGAGGAGGAAGGGTAGGAAGGGGAGGAGGAAGGGGTGGAAGGGGAGGAGGAAGGGGAGGAAGGGGAGGAGGAAGGGGAGGTAGAGGAGGAGGAGGAGGAAGGGAAGGAGGAGGGGGAGGTGGAAGAGGAGGAGGAGAAGGAGGAAGGGGAGGAAGAGGATGCTGTGAGAGAAGAGAATATGTACTAGAAGGACAGGCTTGACTGGGAGAGTTAGGGGACTGGAGGGATGAGGGTTGATGTGAGAGTTAGGGGACTGGAGGGATGAGGTTGGATGGGAGATTTAGGGGACTGGAGGGATGAGGTTGGATGGGAGAGTTAGATACTAGAGGGATGTGGTTCCATGTGAGAGTTAGGGGACTGGAGGGATGAGGTTCGATGGGAGAGTTAGGGGACTGGAGGGAATGGCTTCGATGGGAGAGTTAGGGGACTGGAGGGATGAGGTTCGATGCGAGAGTTAGGGGACTGGAGTGATGGTCTTCGATGGGAGAGTTAGGGGACTGGAGGGATGAGGTTCGATGGGAGAGTTAGGGGACTGGAGGGATGAGGTTTGATGTGAGAGTTAGAGGACTGGAGGGATGAGGTTCGATGGGAGAGCTAGAGGACTGGAGGGATGAGGTTTGATGGGAGAGTTAGAGGACTGGAGGGATGAAGTTCGATGGGAGAGTTAGGGGACTGGAGGGATGAGGTTTGATGGGAGAGTTAGGGAACTGGAGGGATGAGGTTCGATGGGAGAGTTAGGGGACTGGAGGGATGAGGTTCGATGGGAGAGTTAGGGGACTGGAGGGATGAGGTTTGATGGGAGAGTTAGGGGACTGGAGGGATGAGGTTTGATGGGAGAGTTAGGGGACTGGAGGGATGAGGTTCGATGGGAGAGTTAGGGGACTGGAGGGATGAGGTTCGATGGGAGAGTTAGGGGACTGGAGGGATGAGGTTCGATGGGAGAGTTAGGGGACTGGAGGGATGGTCTTCGATGGGAGAGTTAGTGGACTGGAGGGATGGGCTTCGATGGGAGAGTTAGGGGACTGGAGGGATGGGGTTCGATGGGAGAGTTAGGGGACTGGAGGGATGGGGTTCGATGGGAGAGTTAGGGGACTGGAGGGATGAGGTTCGATGGGAGAGTTAGGGGATGTAAGATTTTCAAAATGTGCAGATCCCCAAAAACATATATCGAAAGGAAAAAAATAAGGACTTTGGAAATTTAAAGGAACATGCCTGAACATGTTAACTCTCTTTCTCTCTCCACGGATGCTGCCTGGCCTGCTGAGTTTTTCCAGCGTTTTCTGTTGTTATGCCTGAACATGTACCTGGTCTGGGAATTCAAGACCAGTAAAAAATCACCATATGGACAATAGGCTCTGGGGAAAAACTGCCCCACCCAAAACACAGAGCCCATCAGCATTTCAATGACAATGAACAGGCCCCACCTGAGAACTCACTGCATTACGAAACCAGTTTTTTCGTGAGGAGTTTGTGGTGGGGGCAGGTGGGGGCGAAGAGGACTATAATTGCCGCAGGACCCAAGATTTCTCTCTCTTTTCGACTCGACCGACTACGCGGGAAGCAGGGGTCTCTGGCAGCACTGCCCAGAAGCCACATGGTGAAGGAAGACGTTCGATGACCAGAATCACCAACGACTTACCTGGCTGGACCACGGGTTGTTAATACCCCTGTCTGGTGAGCATTATCCCTGATCACCTGAAACCGAAACCTAGCTAGAAGTGGGAAGTTTTGGGAGGGATAAAGGTTTTTATTTTTCTTGTATACTGTCATTTTCCTCGCCTGTAACCGTGTGCTCCCCAAACCTGTTTAAGTGTGAAGTGTGTTTAAGTTTGTTACCTTTTAACTTTAATAAAAGTTATAGTTCTTTCATTGGAACCTGTGGCCTACTGCAATTTTATTCACAACACCTAAATAAGTCCAAGTTATGAACCTGGGGCGTGGGAGCGATTCGAACCGCTCACTTTATAACAACCACACCCTTACAGGGACTGGAGGGATGAGGTTCGATGGGAGAGTTAGGGGACAGGAGGGATGAGGTTGGATGGGAGAGTTAGGGGACTGGAGGGATGAGGTTCAATGTGAGAGTTAGGGGACTGGAGGAATGAGGTTGGATTGGAGAGTTAGGGGACTGGAGGGATGAGGTTGGATGTGAGAGTTAGGGGACTGGAGGGATGAGGTTGGATGGGAGAGAGGGGACTGGAGGGATGAGGTTCAATGGAGAGTTAGAGGCTGGAGGGATGAGGTTCGACGTGAGAGTTAGGGGACTGGAGGGATGAGGTTTGATGTGAGAGTTAGGGGACTGGAGGGATGGGGTTCGATGGGAGAGTTAGGGGCTGGAGGGAGGAGGTTTGATGGGAGAGTTAGGGGACTGGAGGGATGAGGTTTGATGGGAGAGTTAGGGGACTGGAGGGATGAGCTTTGATGGGAGAGTTAGGGGACTGGAGGGAGGAGGTTTGATGGGAGAGTTAGGGGACTGGAGGGATGAGGTTCGATGGGAGAGTTAGGGGACTGGAGGGATGAGGTTCGATGGGAGAGTTAGGGGACTGGAGGGATGGGCTTCGATGGGAGAGTTAGGGGACTGGAGGGATGGGCTTCGATGGGAGAGTTAGGGGACTGGAGGGATGGGCTTCGATGGGAGAGTTAGGGGACTGGAGGGATGGGGTTCGATGGGAGAGTTAGGGGACTGGAGGGATGAGATTCGATGGGAGAGTTAGGGGAGTGGAGGGATGAGGTTGGATGGGAGAGCTAGAGGACTGGAGGGATGAGGTTCGATGGGAGAGTTAGGGGACTGGAGTGATGAGGGTCGATGGGAGAGTTAGAGGACTGGAGGGATGAGGTTCGATGGGAGAGTTAGGGGACTGGAGGGATGAGGTTCGATGGGAGAGCTAGAGGACTGGAGGGATGTGGTTGGATGGGAGAGTTAGGGGACTGCAGGGATGAGGTTGGATGGGAGAGTTAGGGGACTGGAGGAATAAGGTTCGATGGGAGAATTAGGGGACTGGAGGGATGAGGTTCGATGTGAGAGTTAAGGGACTGGAGGGATGAGGTTGGATGGGAGAGTTAGGGGACTGGAGGGATGAGGTTCGATGGGAGAGTTAGGGGACTGGAGGGATGAGGTTCGATGGGAGAGTTAGGGGACTGGAGGGATGAGGTTGGATGGGAGAGTTAGGGGACTGGAGGGATGAGGTTGGATGGGAGAGTTAGGGGACTGGAGGGATGAGGTTCGATGGGAGAGTTAGGGGACTGGAGGGATAAGGTTCGATGGGAGAGTTAGGGGACTGGAGGGATGAGGTTGGATGGGAGAATTAGGGGACTGGAGGGATGAGGTTGGATGGGAGAGAGGGGACTGGAGGGATGAGGTTCGATGGGAGAGTTAGAGGACTGGAGGGATGAGGTTCGATGGGAGAGTTAGGGGACTGGAGGGATGAGGTTGGATGGGAGAGTTAGGGGACTGGAGGGATGAGGTTGGATGGGAGAATTAGGGGACTGGAGGGATGAGGTTGGATGGGAGAGTTAGGGGACTGGAGGGATGAGGTTGGATGGGAGAGTTAGGGGACTGGAGGGATGAGGTTGGATGGGAGAGTTAGAGGACTGGAGGGATGAGGTTCGATGGGAGAGCTAGAGGACTGGAGGGATGAGGTTCAATGTGAGAGTTAGATACTGGAGGGATGAGGTTGGATGGGAGAGAGGGGACTGGAGGGATGAGGTTTGATGGGAGAGTTAGAGGACTGGAGGGATGAGGTTCGATGTGAGAGTTAGGGGACTGGAGGGATGAGGTTCGATGTGAGAGTTAGGGGACTGGAGGGATGGGCTTCGATGGGAGAGTTAGAGGACTGGAGGGATGGGCTTCGAGGGGAGAGTTAGGGGACTGGAGGGATGGGCTTCGATGGGAGAGTTAGGGGACTGGAGGGATGGGGTTCGATGGGAGAGTTAGGGGACTGGAGGGATGGGGTTGAATGGGAGAGTTAGGGGACTGGAGGGATGAGGTTTGATGGGAGAGTTAGGGGACTGGAGGGATGAGGTTCGATGGGAGAGTTAGGGGACTGGAGGGATGAGGTTCGATGGGAGAGTTAGGGGACTGGAGGGATGGGGTTCGATGGGAGAGTTAGGGGACTGGAGGGATGAGGTTCGATGGGAGAGTTAGGGGAGTGGAGGGATGAGGTTGGATGGGAGAGTTAGGGGACTGGAGGGATGAGGTTCGATGGGAGAGCTAGAGGACTGGAGGGATGAGGTTCGATGGGAGAGTTAGGGAACTGGAGGGATGAGGTTGGATGGGAGAGTTAGGGGACTGGAGGGATGGGCTTCGATGGGAGAGTTAGGGGACTGGAGGGTAGAGGTTGGATGTGAGAGTTAGGGGACTGGAGGGATGAGGTTTGATGGGAGAGTTAGGGGACTGGAGGGATGAGGTTTGATGGGAGAGTTAGGGGACTGGAGTGATGAGGGTCGATGGGAGAGTTAGAGGACTGGAGGGATGAGGTTCGATGGGAGAGTTAGGGGACTGGGGGGATGAGGTTCGATGGGAGAGCTAGAGGACTGGAGGGATGTGGTTGGATGGGAGAGTTAGGGGACTGCAGGGATGAGGTTGGATGGGAGAGTTAGGGGACTGGAGGAATAAGGTTCGATGGGAGAGTTAGGGGACTGGAGGGATGAGGTTCGATGTGAGAGTTAAGGGACTGGAGGGATGAGGTTGGATGGGAGAGTTAGGGGACTGGAGGGATGAGGTTGGATGGGAGAGTTAGGGGACTGGAGGGATGAGGTTCGATGGGAGAGCTAGAGGACTGGAGGGATGTGGTTGGATGGGAGAGTTAGGGGACTGCAGGGATGAGGTTGGATGGGAGAGTTAGGGGACTGGAGGAATAAGGTTCGATGGGAGAGTTAGGGGACTGGAGGGATGAGGTTCGATGGGAGAGTTAGGGGAGTGGAGGGATGAGGTTGGATGGGAGAGTTAGGGGACTGGAGGGATGAGGTTCGATGGGAGAGCTAGAGGACTGGAGGGATGAGGTTCGATGGGAGAGTTAGGGAACTGGAGGGATGGGCTTCGATGGGAGAGTTAGGGGACTGGAGGGTAGAGGTTGGATGTGAGAGTTAGGGGACTGGAGGGATGAGGTTTGATGGGAGAGTTAGGGGACTGGAGGGATGAGGTTTGATGGGAGAGTTAGGGGACTGGAGTGATGAGGGTCGATGGGAGAGTTAGAGGACTGGAGGGATGAGGTTCGATGGGAGAGTCAGGGGACTGGGGGGATGAGGTTCGATGGGAGAGCTAGAGGACTGGAGGGATGTGGTTGGATGGGAGAGTTAGGGGACTGCAGGGATGAGGTTGGATGGGAGAGTTAGGGGACTGGAGGAATAAGGTTCGATGGGAGAGTTAGGGGACTGGAGGGATGAGGTTCGATGTGAGAGTTAAGGGACTGGAGGGATGAGGTTGGATAGGAGAGTTAGGGGACTGGAGGGATGAGGTTGGATGGGAGAGTTAGGGGACTGGAGGGATGAGGTTCGATGGGAGAGTTCGGGGACTGGAGGGATGAGGTTGGATGGGAGAGTTAGGGGACTGGAGGAATAAGGTTCGATGGGAGAGTTAGGGGACTGGAGGGATAAGGTTGGATGGGAGAGTTAGGGGACTGGAGGGATGAGGTTGGATGGGAGAGAGGGGACTGGAGTGATGAGGTTCGATGGGAGAGTTAGAGGACTGGAGGGATGAGGTTCGATGGGAGAGTTAGGGGACTGGAGGGATGAGGTTGGATGGGAGAGTTAGGGGACTGGAGGGATGAGGTTGGATGGGAGAATTAGGGGACTGGAGGGATGAGGTTGGATGGGAGAGTTATGGGACTGGAGGGATGAGGTTCGATGGGAGAGTTAGGGGACTGGAGGGATGAGGTTGGATGGGAGAGTTAGGGGACTGGAGGGATGAGGTTGGATGGGAGAGTTAGAGGACTGGAGGGATGAGGTTCGATGGGAGAGCTAGAGGACTGGAGGGATGAGGTTCAATGTGAGAGTTAGATACTGGAGGGATGAGGTTGGATGGGAGAGAGGGGACTGGAGGGATGAGCTTTGATGGGAGAGTTAGAGGACTGGAGGGATGAGGTTCGATGTGAGAGTTAGGGGACTGGAGGGATGAGGTTCGATGTGAGAGTTAGGGGATTGGAGGGATGAGGTTCGATGTGAGAGTTAAGGGACTGGAGGGATGAGGTTGGATGGGAGAGTTAGGGGACTGGAGGGATGGGCTTTGATGGGAGAGTTAGGGGACTGGAGGGATGAGGTTTGATTGGTGAGTTAGGGGACTGGAGGGATGAGGTTTGATGTGAGAGTTAGATACTGGAGGGATGAGGTTCGATGGGAGAGTTAGGGGACTGGAGGGATGAGGTTCGATGGGAGAGTTAAGGGACTGGAGGGATGGGCTTCGATGGGATAGTTAGGGGACTGGAGTGATGAGGTTTGATGTGAGAGTTAGATACTGGAGGGATGAGGTTCGATGTGAAAGGTAAGGGACTGGAGGGATGAGGTTCGATGGCAGAGTTAGGGGACTGGAGGGAGGAGGATGGATGGGAGAGTTAGGGGACTGGAGGGAGGAGGTTGGATGGGAGAGTTAGGGGACTGGAGGGATGAGGTTGAATGGGAGAGTTAGGGGACTGGAGGGATGAGGTTGGATGGGAGAGTTAGGCGACTGGAGGGAGGAGGTTGGATGGGAGAGTTAGGGGACTGGAGGGATGAGGTTTGATGTGAGAGTTCGATACTGGAGGAATAAGGTTCGATGGGAGAGTTAAGGGACTGGAGGGATGAGGTTAGATGGCAGAGTTAGGGGACTGGAGGGAGGAGGTTGGATTGGAGAGTTAGGGGACTGGAGGGAGGAGGTTGGATGGGAGTGTTAGGGGACTGGAGGGATGAGGTTGGATGGGAGAGTTAGGGGACTGGAGGGATGAGGTTGGATGGGAGAGTTAGGGGACTGGAGGGATGGGCTTCGATGGGAGAGTTATGGGACTGGAGGGAGGAGGTTGGATGGGAGAGTTAGGGGACTGGAGGGATGAGGTTCGATGGGAGAGTTAGGGGACTGGTGGGATGAGGTTCGATGGGAGAGTTAGGGGACTGGAGGGAGGAGGTTGGATTGGAGAGTTAGGGGACTGGAGGGATGAGGTTCGATGGGAGAGTTAGGGGACTGGAGGGATGAGGTTGGATGGGAGAGTTAGTGGAACCTCATCCCTCCAGTCCCCCATTTACAGGATCTCCCAGTCGGCGGCCCATACATGCATAAGACAGGCGACTGATGGCTTGTTTGCTAGAGCCAGCAACTATATGCACTTTGCCACTGATGATGCCAGTCAGAAAGAGCGGGCGCTCGGGTTTGCAGCTTTGGCTGGCTTCCCACATGTGCAGGGCATCATCGACTGCACGCATGTGGCAATTAAGGCAGCCCCAGATCACCAGGAGTAATCATCAACTACAAGGGCTCCCACTCCATCAATGTGCAGCTGGTGTGCAGCCACGCAAAGATCTTTATGCAGGTGTGTGCAAGATTCCCGGGCAGCTGCCATGATGCTTTCAGCCTGTGGCCCTGATCTCTTTGCATCTCAAAGCATAGACAAGGTATACCCACTTAAAACATCGCTGATGACACCTCTCAGAAACCTGATGAATGAGGCCCAGGAGCGATACAATGAATATCACCACTACATGCGTCATCGAACAAGCCATCAGCATGCTGAAGATGCCTGGACAGATCTGGACGCGCTCTTCAGTACGGACCAGCCAGGGTCTCCACAATGGTCATGGTGTGCTGCCCTCTACACAGGGAGGTTTGGACCTGCAGTAGGAACAAGGCCCAGAGCACAGAGCGTCTTTGGACGATTCTGAGGAGGAAGAGGAAGACAAGTGGGAAGGGGAAGGGGAGGAAAAGGAGGAGGAGGAGGTGGAAGGGGAGGAAGAGGAGGAGGAGGAGGAGGAGGAAGGGGAGGAGGAGGAGGAGGAGGTGGAAGAGGAAGAGGAGGAGGAGGAGGAGGAAGGGGAGGAGGAGGAGGAGGAAGGGGAGGAGGAGGAGGAGGTGGAGGAGGAAGGGGAGAAGAGGAGGAGGAGGAGGAGGAAGGGGAGGAAGAGGAGGAGGAGGAGGAGGAAGGGGTGGAAGAGGAGGAGGAGGAGGAGAGAGGGGAGGAAGAGGAGGAGGAGGAGGAAGGGGAGGAAGAGGAGGAGGAGGTGGAAGGGGAGGAAGAGAAGTAGGAGGAGGAGAGAGGGGAGGAAGAGGAGGAGGAGGAGGAGGAGGAGGAGGAAGGGGAGGAGGAGGAGGTGGAAGAGGAAGGGGAGGAAGATGAGGAGGAGCAGGAGGAGGAAGGGGAGGAGGAGGAAGAGGAGGAGGAAGGGGAGGAAGGGGAGGAGGAGGAGGTGGAAGGGGAGGAAGAGGAGTAGGAGGAGGACAGAGGGGAGGAAGAGGAGGAGGAGGAGGAAGGGGAGGAGGAGGAGGAGGAGGAAGGGGAGGAGGAGGAAGTGGAGGAGGAAGGGGAGGAAGAGGAGGAGGAGAAGGAGGAGGAAGGGGAGGAGGAGGAGGAGGAAGAGGAGAAGGAGGAGGAGGAGGAAGGGGAGGAAGAGGAGGAGGAGGAGGTGGAAGGGGAGGAAGAGGAGTAGGAGGAGGAGGAAACGGAAGAAGGGGTGGAGGAGTGGGAGGAAGGGGAGGGAGGGGTGGAGGAAGTGGAGGAAGGGGAGGAGGCAGGGGAGGAAGGGGAGTAAGGGGAGGAAGAGGATGAGGAGTTGGAGAGGTGTAGAAGGAGGAGCTGGAAGAGGAAGAGGAGCTGGAAGGGGAGGAAGAGAAGGAGGAGGAGGAAGGGGAGGAAGAGGAGGAGGAGGAAGGGGAGGAGGAGGAAGAGGAGGAGGAAGGGGAGGAAGGGGAGGAGGAAGGGGAGGAGGAAGGGGAAGTAGAGGAGGAGGAGGAAGGGGAGAAGAGGATGCTGTGAGAGAAGACAATATGTACTAGAAGGACAGGCTTGACTGGGAGAGTTAGGGGACTGGAGAGATGAGGGTTGATGTGAAAGTTAGGGGACTGGAGGGATGAGGTTCAACGGGAGAGTTAGGGGACTGGAGGGATGAGGTTGGATGGGAGAGTTAGGGGACTGGAGGGATGAGGTTCAACGGGAGAGTTAGGGGACTGGAGGGATGAGGTTGGATGGGAGAGTTAGGGGACTGGAGGGATGAGGTTGGATGGGAGAGTTAGGGGACTGGAGGGATGAGGTTCGATGGGAGAGAAGAAGAAAGGTTATAATAGAGGGAGGGATGAGCTAGAGCTCGTCCAATAGATGACAAGCTTTTTAAATCCTGCACAGAGCAGTTAGACAAGCCTCTCAGAGGACCTGCAGCACCAGCACCAGCAGCAGGACGTGCACCAGCCACAGTCTGCTGTCAGAGAGCTGCAGCTCTACAGGAGAGATGAGAGCAGCAGAGAGGTGCAGCTCGCGGGAGGCTATACCCGCCACACAGGGTCTACATGGACATGTGGAACACCAGTGTCTCAGGAGGCTCAAGATGTCACGGCAGGTGGTGGCACAATTTGCAGCCTGCTGGAACAAGAACTGTGCCAACTGGACCTGGTGGCCACACTTTACCAGTGGCTGTCGAAGTCACCACTGCCCTCAACTATTTTGCATCGGGATCCTTCCAGGGCTCTGCCGGAGACATTTACAGGCTCTCCCAGTCGGCGGCCCATAAATGCATAAGACAGGTTGTAATGGAATAGCCATATATCAGAAAAATACACCATCCTACGAACAGAATGCAGACTTTATTAATACATGACAAACTGGGGTTTAAAAATCTAAAAGCCTCAACGACACAAGCTGTAAACAGAAATACAGGCTTCTGAGATAAGGTGAAGCGTTAACACAAAAGTTGTAAACACCAAACAAACTTTTGAAATGGGAAATGGTTATTGACACTGAGACAATGGCCTCATTAAACAGAGGGTTGTAGGTTCCAAGGAGTCTGCAGTTTGGAACCAACACAATAGCAATGCCCAAGTAAATTGTTAACAGCTAACACTTCGAACAGGAACACAGAATATTAAAAAACCATGTGCCTTTGTAAAAGTAACATCAAATGAAACAAGAAACACGATTATATATATAACCAACTAAGAATGCTAGGAAAACAAACACACTGGTTGAAGTGGTTTTAATTTACATGTTGTAAAAGATATCTACAGAAGACTTTGAAAATATTACATCAATAGATGACACCAAGCAATCACATTGTGTTTGTATTGAAAATGGAATAGTTAGGAGACACGACGTCTGCTAACAAGCAGTTAAGCCAATATTAAGAATTGAATTGAAGACCTTCGTAAGAATGGCATCAAAGAGATATATCTGTCATAACCATATTTTAAGATAACTTTCGAACACCTAAAGATAGAGACAGAATTCTGAAAGCTAACAGCTGAATTAACAGCAAGAATAGAAAGAAGTCAACAGAGGTATGGCTAGAGATAATTAGCTTACATCAGCAGAAAACTTCAAAGGATAAACCACTGAAAAAAGGTATAAAAATAGAGCTTTTGAGACAGAAAGTCAGACGTCACTGAAAGGAGCAGAGCGATTCTCGCCTTCAGAACCACTCTGTAGGCCGACAACTCTTTGAGTCTCGGGTAATCAAGGTATTTGATTTTGGTGGATATTCTGGATTAAGAATAAGTAGAAGTGTGGAAATGTAACGAAGTTAAGATTTGAGAGTAAGGATCTCTGATAAGAAATGTAAGCTATTTATATTTTGAACTGTTAAAGTTGCGATTGAATCAACAACTGTTGGCTGAATGTTGGTTCTTTAATAAATCTATATATTTTTAGAATTATTTCACACAGTAATTTTGTATCAACCTCGCGAACTCAATTTCTGTACACTTTTTTGTGAGGAGTTGCAGAATTCTGGGGGGGTATTCTGGGCCCTCATAATAGCCGGAAGGTTACAGTCTAGTTAAACTTGTTAAAAGTGCTATCCGGAGGATGGTAACATCTTCAGGTCGTTTCTTTCCTTTAGGGAGAGATAGTCTGACCTTTAGACTCAATTAAGCATCTTATAGCATTCGGCTACAGCTAACTTTAGTTGAAGGTGAACGTCTGGGGAATACGCCTGATCTTGGGTAGCCCAAAAAGGGCTAGGACTGATAATTATCCCTTCAAGGTGACTGATGGCTTGTTTGCCAGAGCCAGCAACTATATACACTTTGCCACTGATGATGCCAGTCAGAATGAGCGGGCGCTCGGGTTTGCAGCTTTGGCTGGCTTCCCACATGTGCAGGGCATCATCGACTGCGCGCATGTGGCAATTAAGGCAGCCCCAGATCACCAGGAGTAATCATCAACTACAAGGGCTCCCACTCGATCAATGTGCAGCTGGTGTGCAGCCACGCAAAGATCTTTATGCAGGTGTGTGCAAGACTCCCGGGCAGCTGCCATGATGCTTTCAGCCTGTGGCCCTGATCTCTTCGCATCTCAAAGCAGAGACAAGGGATATCCACTTAAAACATCGCTGATGACACCTCTCAGAAACCTGATGAATGAGGCCCAGGAGCGATACAATGAATATCACCACTACATGCGTCATCGAACAAGCCATCGGCATGCTGAAGATGCCTGGACAGATCTGGACGCGCTCTTCAGTACGGACCAGCCAGGGTCTCCACAATGGTCATGGCGTGCTGCCCTCTACCCAACATTGCGCAGCAGGGAGGTTTGGACCTGCAGTAGGAACAAGGCCCAGAGCACAGAGCATCTTTGGACGATTCTGAGGAGGAGGAGGAAGACAAGGGGGAAGGGGAAGGGGAAGAAGAGGAGGAGGAGGAAGGGGAGGAGGAGGAGGAGGAGGAAGGGGAGGAAAAGGAGGAGGAGGAGGAGGAGGAAGGGGAGGAAGGGGAGGAAGAGGAGGAGGAAGGGGAGGAAGGGGAGGAAGAGGAGGAGGAGGAGGAGGAAGGGGAGGAGGAGGTGGAAGAGGAAGAGGAGGAGGAGGAGGAGGTGGAATAGGAAGAGGAGGAGGAGGAGGAGGTGGAAGAGGAAGAGGAGGAGGAGGAGGAGGTGGAAGAGGAAGAGGAGGAGGAGGAGGAGGTGGAAGAGGAGGAGGAAGGGGAGGAAGAGGAGGAGGAGGAGGAGGAAGGGGAGGAAGAGGAGGAGGAGGAGGAGGAAGGGGAGGAAGAGGAGGAGGAGGAGGAGGAGGAAGGGGAGGAAGAGGAGGAGGAGGAGGAAGAGGAGGAGGAAGGGGAGGAAGAGGAGGAGGAGGAGGAGGAAGGGGAGGAAGAGGAAGAGGAGGAGGAGGAAGGGGAGGATAGAGGAGGAGGAGGAGGAGGAGGAAGAGGAGGAGGAAGGGGAGGAAGAGGAGGAGGAGGAGGAGGAAGGGGAGGAGGAGGAGGAGGAGGAAGGGGAGGAAGAGGAGGAGGAAGGGGAGGAAGGTGAGGAGGAAGGGGAGGAAGGGGAGGAGCAAGTGGAGGAAGGGGAGGAGGAGGTGGAAGTGAAGGAGGAGTTGGAAGTGGAGGAGGTGGAAGGTGATGGTGACCCATCTAACAACCACATGCAAAAACCACTTTTGCCCAACGTGCCAGCCCCACGCCCAATGCCACGAACACAAAGCAGTCCTGTAAAGAACCAAACCTCCCTTCACAGCCCCCCATTGCTCACTGTCAATTCACGTCTTCCCATTCATCATCACACAACTGAAAAGGCCACTCGCCATCAACCAAGAAAGGGCAAGACGGGAAAGTGGTTCAAAATAATAATATTTATGTGGCTTACACATAAAACAGAAACTTAACAATCTAACAATGTGTAACACACCATCTACATAACCCTTGTGCAACTACGAATCTTTACTCTTCCTTTTCCTAGCACTTCTACATGGTGCAACCCCTGTGGCTTCAGCAGATGTAGAGGAAGGCTGCTCACATCCCTGCTCTGACTGCTGAGATGCTCTTGGCCAACATCCTCTGAGCTTTGGAGCCCGTGAGGGCCCCGCCAAAGGCTGCTCCACCTGCACACGTGCAGGAGCAGACTCGGCCATCGGGACACGAGGCAGCATGTGGGGCTCTGACTGAGGGGGGGGGAGCAATGGGGGAGCAGTGGAAGCACTTTGAGTCGAGTTTCCACTTCCGTGTCCACTTTCACCATCATCCCTCTAATGGCCCACCCGCACCTCCCTGCTGGCAATGAGCTGGAGAGCACTTTGCTCCAGATCAGTGGGGCGATGAACGGCCAAGGCTAGGGTTTCAGCAAGCCTTGTTCAGGTGGAATTCATAGTGTGCAAGCCATTGATGTGGGCTGCATGCACTCATTTGATTGCCGTGTTTGATGCTCCGTGCGGGAGGCCACTCCTTCCATGAACGAAGAGATCATTGCAAACGCTGTGACATCATGCCACTCATGGTTGAGACCAACTCCTCCAATCTCTCTGCAAGTGTGCACAGTGCAGCTGGAAAGCCTGCCAGTACATCGCACATTCTCCGCTGCTGCTCCAGAAGCATCCTGTTCGTCAACGGCCCCCGAGGTTCAGCATCTGTGTCCAGCTGATCAGAGCTTGGAGCCTCCGACGCAGACTCTCCACTGCTGTCCCTGTCTCCACCATCTGCTCTTGCTCACTTGTGGTGTGTGAGTCACCAGGTGAAAACCCAACTATCTGCCTTACCAGTCCCACCGAAGTGTAAGTATCTGAGCTGGTGCATGGTCTGCATGAGTCCTGTGACTGTCCACCCTCAGAGTGAGTGACCGCCTCTGAGGAGTCATCGTCGTCCTCCTGCATCACCTCCTGCGGGACACGGGAAGGCCCCATGGGAGATTAAAGACATGATTGAGTTCCATCAAGGTAAGAATGTTTGAAGTTATCATTATGCACATGATCATATTTCACCCGCTGCTGACATCAATTCAACATGAGTGAGTGTTGTAGGCCGTGTGGCTGTCTGATATTTCATTCTGTCACCAGGTAGCCAGGAGGCCCCCATCTCCCCATCTCCGATGGCCAGGCACGTCGAGACTCCACCGATGCTCAGCACCTCATCCTCTGCACTTGTTAGCTGTGAGATGACTGGAGGGGGGGTTCTGTTCCTCGGGGTGGGGTGTCTGTTATTAGTTGGGGTCTGTTACTGGGGTGGGAGGGGGCGTCTGCCTCTCCACGGTGTTCTATGTTTTCTTCTCTTAAGGAGGGAAAGAAGAGACCTATGAGTGAGAGTAATGGCATGTGTTGAACGGATGGATAGACAGCACTTATTGAGGGTGACTATGAGGGAGAGGCATGACATTGCATAAGGATGAAAGGATGAGGGTGAGTGTCAGTGCTAGATGGACAGATGGGGATGTGAGGAAGTGCATAGACAGAGAGGGATCGGTGCACCTGCAAGGTAAGTTGGTGTGAAGAGTCATAAGAACATAAGAAATAGGAGCAGGAGTCGGCCATTCGGCCCCTCGAGCCTGCTACACCATTCAATAAGATCATGGCTGATCTTCGACCTCAACTCCACTTTCCTGCACTATCCCCATATCCCTTGATTCCCTTAATATCCAAAAATCTATCGATCTCTGTCTTGAATATACTCAATGACTGAGCCTCCACAGCCCTCTGGGGTAGAGAATTCCAAAGATTCACCACCCTCTGAGTGAAGAAATTCCTCCACATCTCAGTCCTAAATGGCTGACCGCTTATTCTGAGACTGTGACCCCTGGTTCTAGACTCCCCAGCCAGGGGAAACATCCTCCCTGCATCTACCCTGTCAAGCCCTGTAAGAATTTTATATGTTTCAATGAGATCACCTCTCATTCTTCTAAACTCCAGAGAATATAGGCCTAGTCTACTCAATCTGTCCTCATAGGACAATCCCCCCATCCCAGGAACCAGTCTGGTGAACCTTCGTTGCACTCCCTCTATGATAAGTATATCTTTCCTTGGGTAAGGAGACCAAAACTGTACACAATACTCCAGGTGTGGTCTCACCAGGGCCTATATAATTGCAGTAAGATGTCTTTACTCTTATACTCTAATCCTCTTGTAATAAAGGCCAACATACCATTTGTTTTCCTAATTGTTTGCTGTACCTGCATGTTAACTTTCAGTGATTCGTGTACAAGGACACCCAGGTCCCTCTGAACACCAACATTTCCCAATCTCTCACCATGTGCTGGAGTAGGCTTGACAAGGCAGATTGAGGGGGGCTCGGGTGATACACACATCAGGATGTCGGTGAATGTACCATTACTTTTACCTTTCCTGCCCTGCTGAGGTCATTGAACCGCTTCCTGCATTCTATCCAGGAGCGTGGCACCATGGTCCAGCTGCTGACCTCCTCCGCTACTTCCAACCTCGCCCTCGTGGTGTCCCCAGCCAGCTTCTTCCGCCTGTCGCTTGGGAACAGTAGATCCCTGCGGATCCTCACAGCCCCCAGCAGCAGGGAGGCCTCGCTGAACCAAGGCACAGCCTTTGTCCATTCTGGCACTTCCTGCTCTTTGGCTCCCAACTCCAAACTGCATCAAGTTGCATGTTTGCGGTGTCCCCTTAAATACTGGAGTTGAAATCACCCCTTGCGGGTCGTCATCACGCCCGCTGATGCTAATTGGTCGGGAAACCTAGAAATGATACAGTGGCTGGGTTAAAAAGCCCCTGACAGACACGGTACATTGACTTCCGGGTTTTCCATGCGCTACCAGATCCCCAACCCCCCTTCTCCCAATGTGTGCCGAACTTAATATCCCCCCCAAAGTGTTTAAGGCTTTCATTCAGAGAGTGTGATTTGAACCTTGTGTCAGATTTGCGATATCAATGAATTTGTGTACAGTTCCCATGCTCCATTACTTTTCATGTTGAGTTCATCCAGTCACATTATATTACACAGACACAGCTAATCTCTCAGTGACTGGGCAAGAGAGTTAACAGTTAATGGAGTTATTACAATCTGGAATGCGCTGCCTGAAAGGGCGGTGGAAGCAGATTCAATAATAACTTTCAAAAGGGAATTGGATAAATACTGGAAATGTGCAGGGCTATGGGGAAAGAGCAGGGGGGGTGTGGGACTGATTGATCGCTCTCCCAAAGAGCCGGCACAGGCACGAAGGGCCGAATGGCCTCCTGTGCTGTAAGATTGCATGGGGTCAGAGCCAGCTTGTGATCGGTGCGGTGAAGCCCCGTCGCTCGTCTGACTGTTGCTGAGAAAGGAGAATCAGCCTGCGCCCCACCGTCTGACTGCATATCCCGGTTCCGAGCTGTTCCGAGCACTCGGGGCTCCCGGGGGGTCCGACTGGGACATTCAGAGACCGCGACAACAAAGTACCAATGCTTGAACCACCAGCTCTCGGCTGAGCTGAAGTAAACAGGAAGATGGTGAAGCACACAAGCTCCCACGGGGACGGGGCGGGGGAGGGGCTGCGGTTTGTACCAGCTCCGTGTGTGTCCCAATAATTACACAAAATGGCTGGAAATTATCCAGCAGAATTGTTTCCATGCCCTCTGAGTGGAGTGAGAGAACGATGGCCCTGGGAAGTACATGCTGTTGTTAATGGTCAGCGAGAAGCTCTGGGAGAATGGCACAGCCGATTGGGAATGAGAAACATCTGTCGTAGTCTGGCCATTTCTGTTATTTTGCAAGCACTGCTCAGGCGGTTTTTCGTTCTCTCTCTCTCTCTCTCCAACTTTCCGCCCTGCTCTTCTGAAGTTATCAACACTCAGGATCCAGGCGACCGCCAATGCCTCGCACAACTCGGCCATTATTCGTGTGTGCGTGTCAGCAGGCTATTCGACCACAGTGGTCATCACTGCCCCGCCAGCTCCGGCCCTCGCCTGAATTACAACGCACATGGGCCGTCCGGCAGGAGGTAGGAGATCGCAAACTCCCAGTATCGGAAGGAAGTGAATGAAAAGTGCGTAAGATACCAGGTGGAATAGAAAAGGTAAATTCTGAATCACTCTTTATGTTAAACCATGACTGCAGGACGAGGGGAGGGGGCAGGGGCACAATGGGAAACTGCAAAGTCAGGAAACAGCCTTCGTGCAAAGAGTGCTGAAGATCTGCAATGGGTTCTGGGAGGGAGAATGGAGCCACAAACTATGGGGCCATTCAAAGGCAGTTAGAGGTTGTGATGGGGGATTTTGGGCTTCTATGGAGGTAGATGGGCTGAATGGCCTCCCTCATCTGTACTTACCTTCCTGATCTGTCCTGAACCTAAGATCCAAAGCCCAGTGCTCCCTCATTCTACACTCTGATTTGATGCACAATCTGCCATTTTCGATGTCGCTGCTCCATTTAGTGCCCTCTCCTAATCACGACCAGCTGACCGTGTGTTCAGCAGCAGGAAGGACCCCCCCAGCAGAACTAGCTAAAGGGATCAGCAACAACTTGCAGCTGACTTGTTTTCTCAGTTCTGCTGGCTCTGTGTACATTCCTGCCACAGTGTGGAGCTTTCTCCAGTTGTTTAAAGTTGGTGCAGTGACCGGGAGTGTTGCTGCAAGCGGAGAAGGCCTTGCTTCTGATTTAAAGGGTTCTGTTCACACCGCTTGCTTGCAGTCATGGGGGCTCTGCTTGCAGTCCCCCTCGCGCTCGGGTATGACAGGGAGATGGAGCAGGGGCAGTGACGAAGAGGACAAGCTGCTCGCAGAGGGAGGAGGAAGATGGGCAGGACGACTCTCTCAGCAGGAGGCCTTACCCACCTAGGGCCTTCCGAGAGCACTTCTACCTGCACCTAAGCCAGGAGCAGTGTATTCGGAGGCTGCGCTTCATCAAGGAGGTGGTCACAGAACTCATTTCGTGGTGGTCTGCTGCACCTTCCACAACTTGACCATCATGAACACGCAGCCTTTGCCACCACGTGTTCCGCGACCACCTCAGGAGGAGGAGGAGGAGGAGGAGGAAGAGGAGGAGGCAGGCAGCCAATCCCCCTTCCGGACGGGCTGTCCGTGAGCTCCTCATCAGACTCCGATTCCACTGAATGAAACCCCAGATCCCCGTTGCTCAGCACTTCCCCATCATACTATCTCTCTGTCACGGAACATCACAGTGTGCTCCTGGGCACAAAGCTGAAATGACAGCCTCCACAAAACACACATTCCAAACATAATTCATAAATTTTTCAAATGCATATCAAAAGAACAAAGTTAACTAATCATCCTTGTGCATTCCCTTAGTGTCTGTCTTTTGTGTGCGTTTGCCTGTCCGAGTGCTCCTACGCAGTGCTACCCCAATGGCTGCAGCATGGTTGGTGGAAGGCTGTTGACTTTCAATGGGGGAGACAGCAGAAGGCCTTGGGAGGATGACCTCGAGCAGCTCTCAGCCTAGAAGGCCCGGCTGCGGACTGCATCATCTCGGCCTGGGCTGCAGCAGTCTGGGCTGGCTGGGTGACAGGCAACAGCAAGGGCACTGGCGGAGTGGCAGTGGTGGGAGGACGAATGGTGTCATCCTGAGAGCTGACAGCAGGTTCATGCTCCATGGAGCCACTGCCATTCCCCCGGGCAGCACCTCAGCAATCCTAGTAATCTGTTGGAGCAAAGATTGCTGGACTGCTGTGACATTCTGAGACACAGGAGAGCAGTTTGAGCTTCCAGTGCAGAACTGAGATGTCCGCTGGTGCTGCAATAGAAGCTGCGACATCGCCTGTCACACCCAGCAGCATGGTTGGGTCCACAATTGCTCTAATGGAGTTGCCCATCATTTCCATCCTGGAAATCATAGGCTCCAAGCTCTGTGCAAACCCTGTGCAATGTCAAAGCCTCCTTGACACTGCCATTGCACCAAACATTTCTGTGTGCTTGCCCATCATCCTTCTTCTGAAGACCGCCCCATCATGAACTCACCCTCCGGGGAGCTTTCCCCGGTTGCAGCCCACTCGTACCCGCCTCTATACTAGCCTCTAAAGTACGCGCAGTGCCAGTATCTGAGCTGGTGGCTGCGAGCGTCAGAAGCAGTGCCAGTGTGTCGTCTTCTTCTCCTCCATCACCTCAGGGACTGGCTGGGCTGCTTTCAGTTCTTGGGTATCTGAAAGGAGAAATGCACAAGGGTCGGGTTGTGGTGAGGGGAGGGAGGGGGAAGCAGCTTGTACGTGAGAAGAGATTGTGGGATGAGGGGGGAGTGGGATGTGAGAAGAAGGCTCAGGTATGAGCATACCGTCATCATCAGCAATGCTTTCCACTTCCTCGCTCGCCACGGACTCGGTGACTGCCCCTCCCATTACTGCGAGCACTGCTTCCTCCAGGTCTGTGAGGTTCTTAATTGCCCTCCACCCACCTGCTCCCGGCGGTTGTGCGCCACCTTGGCCTGCAAGAGAAAGGGAAGTGTATGAGTGAGTGGGGTGCAATGTGATTGGGTGATGTACCTGCCATGGTTAAATAGCTGTCAGTGTGTTCAAGGTGTGAGATGTGGGTGTGAGTCTTGCAGCAGTGGAAAGCGTTTATGGGTGAAGTGAAGCTATGATTGTGAGGTATGAGTGGTGATTGCCAGAGATTGTTGGTAGGTGAGTGATGGGGGTGTGGTGCATTGAGCAGTGTGTGAAGCTCGTGGTGCAGATGGTGGGATATGACACTTGATGATCCATTCACTCACCTTGACCACTTGTGTGAGGTCATTAATCTTTTTGTGGCCCTGGATCCAGGTCCTGGGGACAACAGTCATCGCAGTGACGGATTGAACAATCTCCTCCCAGATCTTTATTCTGCTCAGCCTTGAAGGCCTCCTGCCCTCCCCTGGGGGTGGAGGACCTCACGGCATCTTTGAACCCCCAGGACCAAGGCCTCCAGTGCCCCATCAGAAAATCTGCTCACCCTTTCCCTCGGCTGTTGGGCCATGGCTCTGTTCAGACTGACAATGAGGTGCTTCTGCAACAAAGCACCTCCCCTTTAAATGGTGCAGCGAGCCTAGGCCAAACTTTATTGGCCAGGAGACTGCACCCGACATTGGCTCCCCTTGTTCAACGCTAAGCCAATCAGCAGCGCGTTTAGCGCTGAGCTCAGCGCTGCACTCATTATAATGAGCAAGCAGCGGGAATTTTGCGTGCTGCCTGCACCACTTTGAATGGGCGCAGTCACATAGCGCTGGGCGCTGCCCCCGCCCGTTTTCGGGCCTTACTCCAATTTCTTGGCCAAAGTCTGGGTAATTCCTGGGCACTGCTCCCGACAAGGTCGCCCGGCCACAGTAGCAGCAAGGAACCAGGGCATGCATTGTGACCTGAGGGGTAGAGCGGAGGAGCGGCTGCACTGGTCTGGGGAGGAGATTTAGAAAGGTGAGTGCTGTTTACTGAGGCCTCCATCACTACAACGCCATCCTTGCACCTCTGGGCCCTGTGGGTGAATCGAGCACAGGCCAATAATGGAGCAGCACTCCCCCCTACTGGCTCTCAGTGGCTCTGCAAGAGAAATGTATTTGGACAATTTCAATCAAACATTGCCCAGAATTTGACAAGAACTGTAAGCTCATTTAAAAAAATCCCCAATCAATGTATAATGCATTCCAAACACAATCTTCAATAGACCAGTAATTCCCATTTGTTTATATTGTGAGATACTCAATCAGCTGTGGCTCAGTGGGCAGCACTCTCACCTCTGAGTCACCAAGGTTGTGGGTTCAAGTCCCACTCGAAGAGACTTGAGCACAAAATCCAGGCTGACACTCCAGTGCAGTACTGAGGGAGTGCTGCACTGTCAGAGGTGCCGTCTTTCGGCTGAGACATTAAACCAAGGCCCTCTCTGCCCTTGTCTTCAGTCCCCGCCACAAACTCAGTTCCCTAGCCGCCAACTGCATCGCATCCCTTTCCCCGGTGACTGTCTGACTGTTTGCAACCTTGGTGTCATGTTTGACCCCGAGTTGAGCTTGCAACCACATATCCGTGCCATCACCAAGACCGCCTCTGTAACATCGCCAGACTCCGCCCTTGCTTCAACTCATCTGCTGCTGAAACCCTCATCCAAGCCTTTATTACCTCTGGACTCGTCTATTCCAACACACTCCTGGCCGCTCTCCCATCTTCCACCCTCCAGAAACTTCAGCTCATCCAAAACTCTGCTGCGCGTATCCTAGCTTGCACGAAATCCCATTCACCCATCACCCCTGTGCTGCGTGAGAGACGTACAGACCGTAAAATTCAGTAGGTTAGCACCTGGCGGGGGCGCTAAGGGGTTAGGGCCCGGCCGCAGCGAATCCAATGCCACACGCGACCTTCAGTGGTGAATTAGCGCTGGTGCTAACTGTTAGCGCCTCTCACATGGTGGCGTCAATGCGTGTGCAACGCCCCGTTAACGACCCCGATGCAAAATTGCCTTTCATCCCCTGCTTTAGCGCCTCGCGCCGACAACGCCAGTAAGAGGAAGCGTTGTGCGCTGCAGGAGCGGTAATTAAAGGGACTGCTTCCATGTCGCCTGAACATCGCGAGAAAGGGGCTTTCAGTGATCGCACCGTTTATTACTGGCACCAGTCTGCTGCCTGCACAAAATCTTTTACACCTTTTCCTCAAACATCTCCAAATGCTGCACTGTCTGAAAGTGATGGGGGCGGCAATGGCAGTCGCCCAGGTCGCGTTGAAAAACACCACTGATGACTATGAGGTTATACAGCGTGATTGGCCCTTCCCTTTAAGAGATGGAAGCAGCCGGTGTGATTAAAGAGTGCCGTTTGGCCTGCGCGTGACCTTCTTTATCGCTCTGCCGGTAGCACCCCGCTCTCAGAGGTTAGCGCCCTAAGTTGGGAGTTTAGCGCTTGATTTAGCGCGCCACTTCCCTCTTGGAGCGCTAACGATGAATTTCGCGGAGTCAACAATGATTAGCGCCTGGCGCTAATTCTTCAACTTTTAGGGGGAAAAATTTGTTTGGTTAGCGCCTCCAGTTAGTGCCTCAGGGGGCGCTAATGACTTACCGCCGGAGCGCGGCGATTTTAGCGCCGCCTGTGAAATTGACCTGGCAGTTTACAGTGATGCTAAACACTACCGCCACGATCTCCTGCACCCGGAGATTGTGACGTCATCAAAGCGCGCAACGCCCCGGTAGCGCCCCGGACCGGGAATTGATTCTTGCCCCCTGCCTTAGCACCTGGCGCTAGGAACGACAGGTAGAGGGGGACGGTTTGCAGTCGGCTGGGAGCTGGGGGAGCGCTATTTAAAGGCACGCCCTTCCTGCTTTTTCCTGTCGGCAAAATATTCTGCATACGCTGGTTGAGAGAGAGAGAGAGGCGTCTGGAGACATTTAAGGAGCTTTGTTCCTGAGCAACACTTTTCAGGTTCCCATTTCTGTCAGCCTTATTACTACCATATTTAGAAGATTAAATGCGGGCTGTACTAACTTGGGGGCGTCGTTCTCCAGGTTCACCATCGGAGACAGCGGAGGCGGAGAGAGAGAGTGGAAAACGTGGCCAGAGGGAGGAGGGCCAACAGGGCTCTGCACAGGAGGCCTTACCCTCCCAGGGTATTCCGGGAGCAATTCTCATATATCCATCTGTCCGAGGAGCAGTGTTTTAGGAGGCTCCGCTTCAGCAAGGAGGTGGTCACAGAGCTCTGCCACCTCCTGCAGCCAGAGCTCCAGCATCAGCTCAGGACCAGGACGTCTCTGTCGGTGGCAGTGAAGGTGACGGTGGCTCTCAATTTCTACACCAGCGGCTCCTTCCAGGCTTCAACAGGGGATATTGGCAACATCTCCCAGTTTGCCGTCCATTGCTGCATCCGGGAGGTCACAAATGCTCTGTACAAATGGAGAAGGGAGTACAGCTCATTCTCCATGACCCGAGACAAACAGCGTAAACACGCATGTGGCTTCGCTAGGATTGCGGGCTTCCCCATGGTTCAGGGCACCATTGACTGCACGCACATGGCATTGCGGGCACCTCATGAAAATGCAGAGGTTTTCCGCAACCGCAAAGGCTTTCACTCTCTCAATGTCCAGCTGGTGTGCGACCACAGACAGCGCATCCTCGCCGTCAATGCCCGCTATCCTGGCAGCAGCCACGATGCTTTCATCCTGCTCCAGACTGGTGTCCCAGACCTCTTCCAACCATTGCATCAACCTCGTGGCTGGCTCCTCAGGGACAAGGGTTATCCACTCTGCACCTGGCTGATGACACCGCTCCGTAACCCCAACACTTCTGCTGAGCTCGTATACAATGAGAGCCATAGCACCAGAAGGAACTTGATTGAACAGACGTTCGGCGTCTTGAAACAACGGTTCTGGTGTCTTGACCACTCTGGAGGAGCCCTGCAGTACTCCCCCGAGCGAGTCTCGCTTTTCATCGTTGTGTGCTGCATGCTTCACAACCTCGCAATTCTGAGGACCCAGCCATTGCCACCAGGGATTGGTGGGCCACCTCAGGAGGAGGAAGTGGGAGAGGAGGAGGCGGAGGAGGAGGATGAAGAGGATGAGCAGCAACAATGTGGGAGGGAGGCGCTCAATGTTGCCTCTGCAAGGGCTGTCCGTGAATGCCAGATGAATGACAGAGAAGATGGCTTTTGTGATGAAGAAGCTGATCATCACAACCATCCCGCAGCCCCTATTGCCGGGCAAAGCTCCAATGAGTCAAATGAGCAAAGTTGTGAAGTTTCAATAAAAAATTTATTTTTGTGACAAACTTTCTTATTTATTCAGCGCAACCAATAACAAACAAACACAACAATTCATTAACTAACAAAACTGGTTCTTACCACATTGAGATAAGCGTTAACAGAGTGAACAATATATTAACATAAACATCCAACTTTGGGACAAACATTCCCCCCATTTGTTTGAAAATTTTTAGTTATTTGCCCTTCGAGGATGATCTCCCTCCCCTGCGCACTTCCCCCTTTCCCACCCTACTGCTCCTCTGTAATGTGGCCCCAGTGGCTGCAGCAAGGCTGGTGGAAGGCTGCTGAATGTCAGATGGAGAGACTGGAGATGCCCTTGAAGGATGCCCTCGACCAGCTCTGGGCCTGGAGGGCCCGGCTGCAGACTGCACCAACTCTGCATGGGCAGCAGCAGTCTGAGCTGGCTGGGTTACAGTCGGTGGCAAGTGCAATGGCGGAGTGGCAGTGGTGGGAGCAGGAATATTGTCATCCTGAGAGAGGACAGCACCTTCCTGCTCGACCGACACACTGCCACTCCCCCGGGGCAGTACCTCAGCATCTGGAGCAATCTGCTCGAGCACAGATTGCTGGCCTGCTGCAGCACCGTGAGATCCCCGGTGGACTGTGGGCGACCCAGTGATGATGGCAGCAGTCAGCGCTTGTGTGACATTAATCTGAGACTGCATGAGAGCAGTCTGAGACTGGATGGCACCAACCAATGACTCGATTCCAGCACTAAGCCGTTGCATTGCTTCGGCCTGTGCTGCAATAGATCCTGCCACCTCACCCATTACATGTGACATGGGGTCTGGGTCCCCATGGTCTCCCTGCAATTCAACCATCCTCTGCAACGAGGCAAGGATGGGTTCAAGGGTTTGCGCACTGATGACAGCTGTGCTGGCGGCGGACTCCTCCACACTCCTAGCCAGTGCATCCATGCTGTCGGGCACCCTTGCCATTGCACCCATGAGCTCAGTGTGCATGCTGATCGCCTGTGTGCTCATGGCCGCGATATCGAGGTACTCATCCGAGTCCTGTGCAACAGAACGCGAGCGCGCACTCACCCTCCGGGGAGATGGCCCCCGAGCTTCCCTTCCCCCGTGGCGTTGCTGCAGCCCGCTGGGTCCCGGAGCTTCACCCACATCAGATCCAAACCGCCTGCTCCCCTCCAGTTAACGCGTGGCCCCAGTGTTGGATGTCTCGTCCTCGGGAGACGCAGGCGGTGAGGCTCTGGCTTCATGTTCCTCCTCCTGCCACTGGGAGGCTGAGGGACAGGCTGGTCAGCTGGTGGTTCACTATCTGAAAGCAGGAAGGTACAAGAGTGGCTTTAATGTGAGGGCAGGGGGGAAGGAAGGGAGCAAGGAATGGAGTCAGTATTGTTAGATGGAAAGTGGGAAAGGCTGGTGTTGTGAGGGGGAAGTGGTATGAGAGAGGAGAGAGAGACGATGAACATACTGTTGCTGTCCCCAAGGGGGTCGACCTCTCCAACAGCCACAGCGCCGACGACATGACTGGCGATGAGTCTGTGAACTCGCTCCTCCAGCTGTGTGAGGGGGTGCAGCTCCGCCTGACCTCCTCCCGTGCTTTGTTGCTCCCTCCGATTATTTGAAAGCTTGGCCTGCAAGAAAAAGGACAGCGTGTGAGTGAGTGTGCAGCCATGTGTCTGGCAGATGTGCCTACCATAGTTGAATAGCTGTTAATTCTGCAAGGTGTGGGATGTGGATGCGACTTTTATTAGATGGGCATAGTTGTTGGGTGAGTGTTGGGGATTTGGGGATTTACACCGTCTGTGCACAGAGTGAGGTTGAGATGGTGGGATGTAGAGGTTTTTCAAGCATCTACTCACCCTGACCACCCGACTGAGGTCGTTGAACTTCTTGCGGCACTGAGTGTGAGTCCTTTGGACCAGGCTCCTGGATGAAATGTGCTGGGCAACCTCCCTCCACACCCTTGTAAACTCCCAGGCAATGGCCTCCTGCCAGTGTCTGGAAACAGCACTGCCCATCGGTGTTCCACAGCAACAACCAGAGCCACCAATGCCTGGTCGCTGAACCACGAGCTCTCTCCCTGGGCCTCTGAGTAGCCATGAGATTCCTGGCTGAAGATCGACACCTCCTTGCAGGCCCAGGTCAAACGCAGCAATGATCAGGGTGAGGCTGTGCAGCATGATGGACCCTCCCCTTTAAGAACTGGATGGCACCAGTCTGTCTGAGGACAAGGTGATTGACAGCGCCTGAGCGTGAGTAGCGCTCTGAGGTAGCGCCTCGTTCCCTGACGTTAGCGCCCTAAGAGAGGTGTGTAGCGCTTGATTTAGCGCTCAAATCACCTCCAGGGCGCCCGGTTGATATTAGTGCCCCAAACAGGGCTATACCGAATTTCTCCCCCACAGACTCAAAGAGAGAGAGAGAAGCAGTTAGAAAGAGGAGCTAGAGAGTGAAGGAGTTAGAAAGAGTGAGGGGTTAGAGAGAGAGAAGGAGAGGAGTTAGAGAGAGAGTGAAGGAGTTAGAGAGAGAGTGAAGGAGTTAGAAAGAGTGAGGGGTTAGAGAGAGAGAAGGAGAGGAGTTAGAGAGAGAGTGAAGGAGTTAGAAAGAGTGAGGGGTTAGAGAGAGAGTGAAGGAGTTAGAAAGAGTGAGGGGTTAGAGAGAGAGTGAAGGAGTTAGAAATAAGAAATCGATAGATTTTTGTTAGTGTACCAAGGGATATGGAGCAAAGGCGGGTAAATGGAGTTGAGATACAGATCAGCCATGATCTAAGTGAATGGCGGAGCAGGCTCGAGGGGCTGAATGGCCTCCTCCTGTTCCTAATGTTCCTATGTTCCTAATAAAAAAGAACAAATGAAAGTGCCCGTGAGGAGATGGGGTGGGTGCTGTGCAAGCCCTTTGCCCGTATATTTAACAGTTCACTGGAATCAGGGACTGTTCCCTCAGACTGGAAGGATGCTAACGGAGTTCCAAATATTATAAAGTATTATAAAGGGGGACAAGGCAGAACCGGGTAACTATAGGCCCATTAGCTTGACTTCAGTAATAGGTAAGAGGCTCGAGGGAATCATTAAGGATGCCCTATAAACCTACACACAGAGAGAAGGCCATACCAGGGACACTCAACACAGCTTCCAGAAAAGACAGTCGTGTCTTCGTGGTAATCCCCTGCGGTGGATTGAGAATTGGTTGAACGCCCGTAGGCAGATTTGGATCTGGTTGGAGACCAGTTACGAACGGTGAACCTCAGGGATCAGAGCTAGGGCCTTTGCACTTTACTATTTTTATTAATCATTCAGATGTAGATGTTGGGGGAATAATTTGTAAGTTTGCAGATGATACCAAGATCTTTGCGAGAGTCGGGACTGTAGACGATGCTCGACTACTCAAGCAGATCTTGATGGGCTTGTGACTGGTAAATGATTTTTAACTGAGAAAAGTGCAATGTTTTGCACGTGGGCAGATCAAATGCTGAACATGCTTACACCCTACAGGGAACGGTTTGTTTACCTCATTGGACCAGAGGAATTGCTGGATGAGAAAAGACCGAGGTCTGTCTAATTCACCTTCTACCTTATAGTAATCACATGACACGACATAATGGAGCTGTTGACTAATATCAGTCTCTATCAATGGGGTCGATTTTCAATCTCTTCGGGGTGAGAGTATGTCAGGGGGCAATTTGGCCATGGAAGCCATCACCGCTGAGACTGATCCTGCCCTCGTCTGATGAGCACACAAGACTCACTGGAGCCTTTTGGGAATACAAACCCGTGCCGATTGTTCCCTTCCCTAACCAAAGATACTGAGGCCAATTCCAGCTCCACCCAACCACCATCCCAGCTGAGCCCAGCCAACACAGCACAGAGGATTGAGCATGGGCCCTCCTGGTGTATACGGCTCAGCTAGTGTAATAATAAATAATACTGGCATGTTGGCACCTCCTTATCACACCAAAACGCTTCATACAGTACAGTCACAGGTCTTACACAGGCAAATACATGTCCTGGGATGAGAGTGTTGTCCTATGAGGAGAGATTGAGTAGATTGGGCCTATACTCTCTGGAGCTTAGAAGAATGAAACATATAAGATTCTGAGGGGATTGACAGGGTAGATGCTGAGAGGTTGTTTCCCCTGGCTGGAGTGTTTGGAACTAGGGGGCATAGTCTCAGGATAAAGGGTCGGCCATTTAAGACTGAGATGAGGAGGAATTTCTTCACTCAGAGGGTTGTGAATCTTTGGAATTCTCTACCCCAAAGGGCTGTGGATACTGAATCGTGAAGCATATTCAAGGCTGAGATCGATAGATTTTGGACTCTAGGGGAATCAAGGGATATGGAGATCGGGCGGGAAAGTGGAGTTGAGGTAGAAGATCAGCCATAATCTTCTTGAATGGCGGAGCAGGCTCGAGGGGCCGTATTGCCGACTCCTGCTCCTATTTCTTATGTTCTCATGTTCTTATGTGTCAGCAAGGTCCCTGAGTGAGCAGCTAATCTGTGGTTTGGTGGTGTGAGTTGAGGGAGGAATGTTGACCAAAGGGAGCTTGAATAGTGCCATGGGACAGGCAGGGTGCAATAAGCAATAAGTGGTTATGGTACTGGACCAGCAATACAGAGGTTGTGAGTTCAAATTGATATTCAATAATTTGGATCTAGGAAGAATGACCATGAAAGCTGTCGATTGTTGTAAAAACCCAACTGGTTCACTAATGTCCTTCAGGAAAGGAACCTGCCATCCTTACCTAGGCCTACATGTGACTCCAGTCCCACACAAATGGTTGACTCCTAATACCCTCAGGGCAACTAGGGATGGGCAATAAATGCCGCCTTGTCAGTGTCACCCGCATCCCATGAACAAATGTAAACTAAGGCGGCAGGCTTGGCACACGGTCTCATCCAGAGCAAGGCACCTGCAACAGTGCAGCACTCCCTCCGAACTGCTCGCAAACCCTGCTACCCAGCGCTAACCCACAATGTTCTGATTCAGAGACGAGAGCGAGAGCATCTGAACTATCGGGGTGGTGGCGGTGGGGGGGGAGGGTGGGATTTATGTAACAGTCGTGGGGAAAGGCTCCCCAGAGCCTTGTATCTTCATGCAGTTCGTGTCTGATCATCTGGTTTAAGGATAAGAAGGGGCAAATCCTTTCCAACGGAGGTGAGACTTGACCAGTTCCTGGAAAGCTGAATATCTGAAGTCTTAATTTTTGTTTAGTCTTTTACTAGCGACAGGGGCTGGGGTCTTAATGAGATTGGGAGCCAGTTCTCCGCAGGGCGGTTTTTATAGGCTGCCAGCTCCTGTGTTTGTGCAGCCCTGATGACCCCTTGGCATCTGATTTAAATTGACTGCTTCCATTGGAGTGAGCAATCAGACAGATGAAAAACGAAAGTAGATGTGGCTGTGTCTTTATAGTGTTGCTTTCAACACTCACATTCTGCTAATGCACAAGGTTGCACATCTCAGCATCAAAGTTATTTCTGGTTTGACCCTCAGAGCAGAAACAGATGTCAAGACCCGTGACCTTTGGAGTCTTTCCTGGCCCTCACAGATCAGCTCAATGCAGAGAGCTCTTTCCGTTGTCAGATATCTCTTCCCCTCTCTCTCTCTCTTAAACACGTCCCCTTCACCCACATCAAACCCCTCTTCAAAACAGGGAGGAAATCCCCAACTTTCAGTAGGTACCAGTGAATTTAAAAAGGCCTCGGCCTTTGCATAGGTGCCACTTAGGCCTGGCGAGCCCACGAGTGAAGGCGGACAACCGAGTGAGGCCTGATTACCAAGTGAGGCCTGAATACTGAGTGAGGCCTGATTACCGAGTGAGGCCTGATTACTGAGTGAAGCCTGACAATTGAGTGAGGCCTGATTACCGAGTGAGGCCTGATTACCGAATGCGGCCTGAATACTGAGTGAGGCCTGACTACCGAGTGAGGCCAGACTACCGAGTGAGGCCTGACTGCTGAGTGAGGCCTGACTACCGAGTGAGGCCTGACTACCGAGTGAGGCCTGACTACCGAGTGAGGCCTGACTACCGAGTGAGGCCTGATTACCGAATGTGGCCTGAATTCTGAGTGAGGCCTGACTGCTGAGTGAGGCCTGACTACCGAGTGAGGCCTGACTACCGAGTGAGGCCTGATTACCGAGTGAGGCCTGAATACCGAGTGAGGCCTGACTGCTGAGTGAGGCCTGACTACCGAGTGAGGCCTGACTACCGACTGAGGCCTGATTACCGCGAGAGGCCTGATTTCCGAGTGAGGCCTGATTACTGAGTGAGGCCTGATTGCCGAGTGAGGCCTGACAACCGAGTGAGGCCTGACTACCGAGTGAGGCCTAATTACTGAGTGAGGCCTGATTACCGAGTAAGGCCTGATTACCGAGTGAGGCCTGACTATCAAGTGAGGCCTGATTACTGAGTGAAGCCTGATTACCGAGTGAGGCCTGACTATCAAGTGAGGCCTGATTACTGAGTGAAGCATGATTACTGAGTGAGGCCTGATTAATGAGTGAAGCCTGACAACTGAGTGAGGCCTGATTACCGAGTGAGGCCTGACTATCAAGTGAGGCCTGATTACCAAGTGAGGCCTGATTACTGAGTGAGGCCTGATTACTGAGTGAGGCCTGATTACCGAGTGAGGCCTGATTACTGAGTGAAGCCTGATTACTGAGTGAGGCCTGAATACTGAGTGAGCCTGATTACCGAGTGAGGCCTGACAACTGAGTGAGGCCTGACTACCAAGTGAGGCCTGATTACCGAGTGAGGCCTGATTTCGGAGTGAGGCCTGACTACCAAGTGAGGCCTGACTACCGAGTGAGGCCTGATTACCGAGTGAGGCCTGATTACTGAGTGAGGCCTGATTTCGGAGTGAGGCCTGACTACCAAGTGAGGCCTGACTACCGAGTGAGGCCTGACTACCAAGTGAGGCCTGACTACCGAGTGATGCCTGATTACCGAGTGAGGCCTGATTACCGAGTGAGGCCTGATTTCGGAGTGAGGCCTGACTACCAAGTGAGGCCTGACTACCAAGTGAGGCCTGATTACCGAGTGAGGCCTGATTTCTCAGTGAGGCCTGACTATCAATTGAGGCCTGATTACCGAGTGAAGCCTAACTACCGAGTGATGCCTGACTACTGAGTGAAGCCTGACTACCGAGTGACGCCTGACTATCGAGGGAGGCCTGAATATCAAGTGAGGCCTGATTAACAAGTGAAGCCTGACTACTGAGTGAAGCCTGACTACCAGGTGAGGCCTGATTACCGAGTGAGGCCTGATTACCGAGTGAGGCCTGATTACCGAGTGAAGCCTGATTTCCGAGTGAAGCCTGATTACCGAGTGAAGCCTGATTTCTGAGTGAAGCCTGATTACCGAGTGAAGCCTGACTACCGAGTGAAGCCTGATTTCCGAGTGAGGCCTGATCACCGAGTGAGGCCTGATTACCGAGTGAGGCTTGATTACCGAGTGAAGCCTGATTACCAAGTGAGGCCTGATTACCGAGTGAGGCCTGACTATCAAGGGAGGCTGAATATCAAGTGAGGCCTGATTACCGAGTGAAGCCTGATTAATGAGTGAAGCCTGACTACTGAGTGAGGCCTGATTACTGAGTGAGGCTTGATCACTGAGTGAGGCCTGATTACCGAGTGAGGCCTGATTACTGAGTGAGGCCTGATTACCAAGTGAAGCCTTTTTACCGAGTGAGGCCTGATTACCGAGTGAGGTCTGACTTCTGAGTGAAGCCTCAATTCCGAGTGAAGCCTGATTACCGAGTGAAGCCTGACTACCAAGTGAGGCCTGATTGCTGAGTGAGGCCTGACTACCTAGTGAGGCCTGACTAACGAGTGAGGCCTGATTACCGAGTGAGGCCTGATTACTGAGTGAGGCCTGATTACCAAGTGAAGCCTTTTTACCGAGTGAAGCCTTTTAACCGAGTGAGGCCTGATTACCGAGTGAAGCCTGACTACTGAGTGATGCCTGATTGCTGAGTGAGGCCTGATTTCCGAGTGAGGCCCGATTACTGAGTGTGGCCAGATTACTGAGTGAGGCCAGATTATTGAGTGAGGCCTGATTACCGAGTGAGGCCAGATTACTGAGTGAGGCCTGATTACTGAGTGAAGCCTTTTTACCGAGTGAGGCCTGATTTCCGAGTGAGGCCTGATTACTGAGCGAAGCCTTTTTACCGAGTGAGGCCTGATTTCCGAGTGAGGCCAGATTACTGAGTGAGGCCAGATTACTGAGTGAGGCCAGATTACTGAGTGAGGCCTGATTACCGAGTGAGGCCAGATTACTGAGTGAGGCCTGATTACTGAGTGAGGCCAGATTACTGAGTGAGGCCTGATTACCGAGTGAAGCCTGATTACTGAGTGAGGCCTGATTACCGAGTGAAGCCTGATTACTGAGTGAGGCCTGATTACCGAGTGAAGCCTGATTACCGAGTGAGGCCAGATTACTGAGTGAGGCCTGATTACTGAGTGAGGCCAGATTACTGAGTGAGGCCTGATTACTGAGTGAGGCCAGATTACTGAGTGAGGCCTGATTACCGAGTGAAGCCTGATTACTGAGTGAGGCCTGATTACTGAGTGAGGCCAGATTACTGAGTGAGGCCTAATTACTGAGTGAGGCCAGATTACCGAGTGAAGCCTGATTACTGAGTGAGGCCTGATTACCGAGTGAGGCCTGATTACCGAGTGAAGCCTGATTTCCGAGTGAAGCCTGATTTCCGAGTGAAGCCTGATTTCCGAGTGAAGCCTGATTACCGAGTGAGGCCTGATTACTGAGTGAGGCCTGATTACCGAGTGAGGCCTGATTTCCGAGTGAGGCCAGATTACTGAGTGAAGCCTGATTACTGAGTGAGGCCTGATTTCCGAGTGAGGCCTGATTACCGAGTGAAGCCTGATTACTGAGTGAGGCCTGACTACCGAGTGAGGCCTGATTACCGAGTGAGGCCTGGTTACCGAGTGAGGTTTGATTACCGAGTGAGGCCTGACTACTGAGTTAGGCCTGATTACTGACTGAGGCCTGACTAGCAAATGGGGCCTCATTACTGAGTGAATCCTGACTACTGAATGAAGCCTGATTAACGAGTGAGGCCTGATTTCCGAGTGAGGCCTGATTACCGAGTGAGGTTTGATTACCGAGTGAAGCCTGATTTACGAGTGAGGCCTGATTTCCGAGTGAGGCCTGATTTCCGAGTGAGGCCTGATTACCGAGTGAGGCCTAATTACCGAGTGAAGCCTGATTACCAAGTGAAGCCTGATTACCGAGTGAGGCCTGATTACTGAGTGAGGCCTGATTACCGAGTGAGGCCTGATTACCGAGTGAAGCCTGATTACCGAGTGAAGCCTGATTTCCGAGTGAAGCCTGATTTCCGAGTGAAGCCTGATTACCGAGTGAGGCCTGATTACTGAGTGAGGCCTGATTACCGAGTGAGGCCTGAATATCGCATAAAGCCTGATTACCGAGTGAGTTCTTCAGGCGCTAATGTCGGAGACCAGGGCAGAGACTTCAGCAACGCTGCACACTGGGCCATGCAGCGTTGCCGCGTTCAAAGGCTCCTTCCCTCCCTTAAATGGAAGGGCTATCGCTGCAGGCTCTGCAAAATAAAAAAGTACCTGCCTGCCCCACCAAGGCAGCCATGATCCCGCGCGAGCCCAGCACTCGAGCAGGAACCCGCGATAAAAACTAGAACAGGAAAGGTAGGATTTTTCCACTTACCGTGGCCGCCTTGTCTTTAATCATCGCCCCCGAAGCGGCTAGCCGCCCGGTGCACGCCTCCTGAAGCTTTTCGGTGTTTTCGACCGGCGCTGCTGCAGGGGACGGAAGTCAATTTCGGGTCCGGAGCACTACCGGGGCGATGCGCATGGCGATGACGTCACGATATCCGGGCGAAGGCGATCGGGCGTAAAGCCATTTGCGCCCCGTTAGCGCCCCCCAGGGGCAAAGGCACCCTTTTCACCCCCTTTGTATATTAAATATTTTTTTAATATGTAAAAACTTTTAAATCATGACTACTAGTGCCTGTGCGCCTAAATCAATGAGCTCAATTGAAGAGCCTCCTTGAAGGGCCACAAACGGGTGCAATCGGCGGATTCTCACCAGGCTCATTATTGCTATCTGGGGACGCGGCCAGGTTGGCGGGTGGGGCCGGCTTCCAGCACAATGTTTTTTGAACCAGCGTTAAAGATCGCGGCAAAGATCACGGAAGCTCGATTTACGCTGGCCGTAACTTACGTTTAAAATTCCATGATCTTTTGGGCTGCTTTGGCCAATTTCACCCGGATTGCACGGAAAGAACCAGCACGCACTAGCGGGAACGCTACTCCGCGATTTTTAAACATTTCTCTTACTCCTTCCACGTGACAATCCACGCAATTCTGTTTTACGTAATGATATAAAAGTTAAAATACAACTCCATATAAGGAGAATTTAAAAGGATGACTATACCCAGATCTTTTCCTTTGCAGAACCAGCTGTTTTTCCTGCACTTGCTCTCCACTGATTAAATATATGAATCAGTATGTACTGGCACGTCTTTTAATTAGGTTCACTGAAGTGACTAAACTGACCATTGCTTTAAGGTCACTGCTGGCTCAATAGACACTTTAAATTGACTTAAATTTCCCTGCTTAACAGGCAAAGGCTAAAGGTTAGTGTTCCTGCAAGAAAGAGAAATCAGCAGCAGAATGGCATTAGCAGACTTCAGGACAGTCTGATTAACCCTTTCCTTACACCTCCTCAGCACGGTGCGATTTCTTTGCTTCGTTGCGATCTTCCCAACTGGTCACTACGGCGGTAGTAGGAGCTTTCGAAACGCCGACTGTTCCAGAAACTTCCACCCAAAAAAAGGACGGCGATGGCTCTTCGGGGATGAGGAGAATTCAGATTAGTCGTACGGAGTAGCTGGCCACCCTGCTGGACAGTGGACCTGTGTGGACGTCGGCTGTGATGCCTTCCACGGTTGGATAGGCTCACCTGCGAAGATCAGCAGATGGGTGAGGCGCCAGAGGACCACCAGCACACATGGAACTGTGGACCCTGCACAGGATGCAGCCTCCAGGAGAGAAGGGAAGAACATGGGAAACAAACTGTCAGATCGCCACCTTTCTCCCTCTCTGATCTGCCCACAGGGTGCAGCCATGGTCATTATTCTGGCCATTTACAGTCAAGGACATTAATAGCAGCATTTGTAAGGTTATGCTTCGGTTCCCTGATCCCAAAATAATCACGGATAAAGTCAGGCCATTCAGCCAATTTTAATCCATCCATCCAGAACATTCCAAAAGACCCCCACTGACACATCCAAATGATTCCCAGGCTTTCCCTTCACTGCTCGATCTGGGCCTCCGTTCTCTGGGTGAAGAGGAACATCCTAAAAATGCCTTATATTAGTTTGAACCTGTGTCCCAGTCTCAAAATTTAATTTAAAGCAAGATTCCCGATTTATCTTGTCCATATCATTTACTACTTTATAGTCATCCATAGATCATCTCTCAGTCGCCTCCTTTCCAGACCGAAAGGCCCATGTTTCTCCAGGCTTTCCCATTAATTCACACTCTCAAACGTGAGATTGAGCTTGTGATTCTTCTCTGCACTGTCTCCAGGACTGAATGAGTCCTTTGTGTCTGACTGTGGTTGGATTAGAACATTATATAGATTGACTACCGCCTCCTCTGACCTGTGGCCTGCGAGGCTGGCCTTATAGGTGAATGCCCCTTTGGCCGTGTTGCTCCCCTGCACTGGTTGGACATGTTGCGTGTCGAGCCTGAGACTCCCAGCTCTGCTTCAACTTCTTCAACAATTTCAGCACCAGGCATGGAGGGCATGTGTTGACCATTTCTCCTTCCTATTTGCAGCACTTTACACTTGTGCAACTTAAATTTCACCGACCATTGTCCTGCCCCACCCACAGATCCCGTGGATGCCTTCTGTACACAACATTCCCAGCTTGTAATGTCATTTGGGATATGCAGCACTTCCTATTTACAACACATTCCTCTTAAATACTCAAAAACTCTTTCTAAATTGATCAGACACCAGCAAGCATAGGGACCAATCCACAGCCATCGCAGATGTACTCATACAAAGGAATGGTACTGATGGTAAATGGGTTGGGGCAGTGGGTCAGACATCATACGAACATACGAATTAGGAGCAGGAGTCGGCCACTCGGCCCCTCGAGCCTGCTCCACCATTCAATAAGATCATGGCTGATCCGATTTCTCCACATTCCCGCCTACCCCCGATAACTTTTCACCCCCTTGCTTACCAAGAATCTATCTACCTCTGCCTTAAAAATATTCAAAGACTCTGCTTCCACCGCCCTCTGAGGAAGAGAGTTCCAAAGACTCACGACCCACTGTGAGAAAAAATTTCTCCTCATCTCTGTCTTAAATGGGCGACCCCTTATTTTTAAACAGTGACCTCTAGTTCTAGATTCTCCCACAAGAGGAAACATCCTCTCCACATCCACCCTGTCAAGACCCCTCAGGATCTTATATGTTTCAATCAAGTCACCTCTTACTCTTCTAAACTCCAGCGGATACAAGCCTAGCCTGTCCAACCTTTCCTCATAAGACAACCCGTCCATTCCAGGTATTAGTCTAGTAAACCTTCTCTGAACTGCTTCCAATGCATTTGCATCCTTCCTTAAATAAGGAGACCAATACTGTACACAGTACTCCAGATGTGGTCTCACCAATGCCCTGTATAACTGAAGCATAACCTCCCTACTTTTGTATTCAATTCCCCTCGCAATAAACGATAACATTCTATTAGCTTTCCTAATTACTTGCTGTACCTGCATACTAACCTTTTGCGATTCATGCACTAGGACACCCAGATCCCTCTGCATCTCAGAGCTCTGCAATCTCTCACCAATTAGATAATATGCTTCTTTTTTATTCTTCCTGCCAAAATGGACAACTTCACATTTTCCCACATTATACTCCATTTGCCAGATCTTTGCCCACTCACTTAACTTATCTATATCCCTTTGTAGCCTCCTTATGTCCTCTTCACAATTTACTTTCCTACCTATCTTTGTGTCATCAGCAAATTCAGCAACCATACCTTCGGTCCCTTCATCCAAGTCATTTATATAAATTGTAAAAAGTTGAGGCCCCAGCACTGATCCCTGTGGCACACCACTCGTTACATCTTGCCAATCAGAAAATAACCCATTTATGCCTACTCTCTGTTTCCTGTTAGCTAGCCAATCTTCTATCCATGCCAATATGTTACCCCCTATACCATGAGCTTTTATTTTCTGCAATAACCTTTGATGTGGCACCTTATCAAATGCCTTCTGGAAATCTAAGTACAGTACATCCACCGGTTCCCCTTTATCCACAGCACATGTTACTTCCTCAAAGAACTCCAATAAATTGGTTAAACATGATTTCCCTTGCACAAAACCATGTTGACTCTGCCTGATTACTTTGAACTTTTCTAAATGCCCTGCTATAACATCTTTAATAATAGCTTCCAACATGTTCCCTATGACAGATGTTAAGCTAACTGGCCTGTAGTTTCCTGCTTTCTGTCTCCCTCCCTTTTTGAATAAAGGAGTTACACTCGCTATTTTCCAATCTAATGGAACCTTCCCCGAATCTAGGGAATTTTGGAAAATTAAAACCAACGCATCAACTATCTCACTAGCCACTTCTTTTAAGACCCTAGGATGAAGTCCATCAGGACCCGAGGACTTGTCAGCCCGCAGCTCCAACAATTTGCTCTGTACCAGTACCATCAGCCTTTCACCTCCGCAAATGGGTACCAGCCTAGGCCAGTGGATAGAAAGACTCCTCTCTCTGTTGGCTGTAAGGGATCTACCTGCCCTGGGAGTGTTTGATGGGACAGTGTAGAGGGAGTTTTACTCTGTATCTAACTTGCGCTCTACTTGCCCTGGGAGTGTTTGATGGGACAGTGTACAGGGAGCTTTACTCGGTATCTAACTCGTGCTGTACCTATTCTGGGAGTGTTGATGGGACAGTGTAGAAGGAGCTTTACTTTGTATCTAACCCATGCTGTACCTGCCCTGGGAGTGTTGATGGGACAGTGTAGAGGGAGCTTTACTCTGTATCTAACCCATTCTGTACATGCCCTGGGAGTGTTGATGGGACAGTGTAGAGGGAGCTTTACTCTGTATCTAACCCGTGCTGTCCCTGCCCTGGGAGTGTTTGATGGGACAGTGTAGAGGGAGCTTTACTCTGTATCTAACCCATGCTGTACCTGCCCTGGGAGTGTTTGATGGGACAGTGTAGAGGGAGCTTTACTCTGTATCTAACCCATGCTGTACCTGCCCTGGGAGTGTTTGATACTGACACCGAGTGCCTGGATTAGAAAGTGTTCCATTCCCGACACTAAGAGCCTTCACCTTGAGCCTGGGATTCACACAAAATGTTACAAGTTTCGGGAGTGTGGAACCAATTAGATGAAGCAGATTATGTCCTTCAGGAAGTTCCTAATGAATGAAATAGAAGGATTCTTTCCCAGGAGCCCGGGTGCCCAGTCTGTAGCAGATCCTTCCACACGCCTTTGCTTGCTGGCTGTTTTTACTGCTTTTCTCCACACTGGGAGCTTTTATGAGATGGTTTAATAGTAATGAGACAGGAAACAAATGTTCCCTTCTGTTGTCTGTAGACCTGTGGCCTTTGTCTTGCAACCAGTGAGTACAACTAGACAGTAATGAATGAGAAGGTGTGAGCTTACTGCAACAGACATTATTGTGCCATGTCTTAGCAGCAAAGATCCCTGCTCACAGTCTCCCAGTATTCCCACTAGAGCCAAGGAATAAGAAAAGAATCCAAAGGAGTTTAGCAATTGATTGAGCTGTCTCTGAGTTATAGAATCATAGAATGATACAGCACAGAAGCAGCCCATTCGGCCCATCGTGCCTATACTGGCTCTCTTTCACAGCTACCAATTAGTCCCACTCTCCTACTCTTTCTCCGTAGCACTATAAATTTTTCCTTTTTAAGTATTATACCAATTCTCTTTTGAAAGTTATTATTAAATCTCCTTTCAGGCAGTGCATTCCAGATCACAACAACTCGCTGTGTAAAAAAAAATTCTCATCTCACCAATGATCTTCAATCTGTGTCCTCTGGTTACCGACCCTCCTGCCACTGGAAACAGTTTCTCCTTATTTACTCTATAAAACCCCTTCGTGATTTTGAACACCTCTATCAAATCTCCTCTTAACCTTCTCTGCTCTGAGGAGAACCACAGCTTCTTCAGTCTATCCAGGTAACTGAAGTCTCTCAGCCCTGGTACCATTCTAGTAAATCTCTTCAGCATCCTCTCCAAGGCCTTGATGTCCTTTCTAAAGTGTGGTGCTCAGAATTGGACACAATACTCCAGCTGGGGCCTAACCAGTGATTTATAAACGTTTAGCACAACTTCCGAAAAAAAAACACATGCAGAAAATGCTGGAAAACCACAGCAGGCCATATCTGCATCTTAATGGAGTGAGCCTTTGACTCAGTCTTATTATTCCCACCTTGGCGTCAGAAGGTGCAGGGTTCAAACCCCAGACAGTCCTGGTGAGTGGAGGCTGGAGTTCCGGCTCAGAATTCTGGGTTGATATCCAGCGGGATACTCGTGTCCGGTGGGTGTGGGTATCGTGTGTGGGAGCCCATAAAACCCTCCTGCTGTACAGGACTAACCTCCCTATCGGCTGGGGTAATAATGGTTACGGCCACGGAAGGAGTGTTCACGCCGCGACCTGTCAGTTAATCAGCCTGTGAACCCTCCCACTACCTCACACTGTTCCCCAGGGAAGAGTGTAAAGAAAAGAATGGAACTTGCATTTCTATAGCGCCTTTCACGACTTCAGGACGTCCCAAAGCACTTCACAGCCAATGAAGTACTTTTGAAGGTGTGGTCACTGTTGTAATGTAAGCAACCCGGGAGAAAATAGGAAGTCGAGTTGACGGGCAGCGGCAGCGCACCAATGAGAGGGGGCGGATCTTTGACGGATGGGCGCAGAGGCCAATAGACAGGGTGCGGGTTAACAGGTTAGGCTGTGCTGGAGCCACTGTGGGCACCGGAGGCAGTGATAGCTGTTTGCATTTTGCTACAGTGGTAACCATTTTAGCGAAGTACTTGTTGTAACTTTGTCCTTTCTCCATTTGCCTCCCCCCCCCCCCCCCAACAGTTTTCATTGCATCTTTACTTGTCTGTAGCCTGTCAGTGAAGCAATTATCAGATCACTTTGGGGCTTGTTTAAGCTTATGAAGAATTTTGTAGAGTAAGCAAATTCAACCAGGAATGGCGGGATTGACCTATGAGGAGAGACTAGGTAGTTTAGGGATGTACACACTGGAGTTTAGAAGATTGAGAGGGGACCTCATAGAAGTGTATAAAATTCTGACAGGTCTAGACAGACTAGATGCAGAAGGAATGTTTCCCTTGGCGGGTGAGAACAGAACTAGAGGACATAATTTAAGGATAAGGGCTAAACCATTTAGGACAGAAATGAGGGGGAATTTCTTCACTCAGAGGGTGGTGAACCTGTGGAACTCATTGCCACAGAGGGCAGTGTACGCCAGCTCATTAAATATATTTAAGAGGGAATTAGATATATTTCTACAGGCAAAAGGGGTTAAGGGTTACGGAGAGAAGGCGGGGACGGGATACTGAATTGGAGGATCAGCCATGATCTCATTAAATGGCGGAGCAGGCTCGAAGGGCCGGATGGCCTACTCCTGCTCCTATCTTCTATGTATCTATGTATCTATGTAAACCTTCACCCTCTAACTGGAGCTTTACGAACATGAACCTTTTCTGGAAGGAACGTGGAGCATAGAACGAGTGAACGTTTGGTTACTGCTGACGTACAATGTAGACTGCATGACGGCCAAACTTAGAACATTCATCAGCCTGAGCTCACAGAAGAACTTCATCAATGGCTGGTGTTAGGCGTGGCTCGCACTCTGAGTCAGAATCATGGCAAAGGTCATGGGTTCAGGCCCCACTCCAGAGACTTGAGCACACAATCCAGGCTGACACTTCAATGCAGTACTGAGGGAGCGCTGCACTGTCAGAGGTGCTGTCTTTGGATGAGATGTTAAACTGAGGCCCTGTCTGCTCTCTCAGGTGGACGTGAAAGATTCCAAGGCATTTTTTAGAAGAAGTGCAGGGGAGTTCTCCCCAGTGTCCTGGCCAACATTCATCTTTTTTTTTATGGGATGTGGGCGTCGCTGGCAAGGCCAGCATTTATTGCCCATCCCTAATTGCCTTTGAGAAGATGGTGGTGAGCCGCCTTCTTGAACCGCTGCAGTCCATGTGGTGAAGGTACTCCCACAGTGCTGTTAGGGAGGGAATTCCAGGATTTTGACCCAGCGACGATGAAGGATCGGCGATATACTTCTAAGTCAGGATGGTGTATGACTTGGAGGGGAACTTGGAGGTGGTGGTGTTCCCATGCACCTGCTGCCCTTGTCCTTCTAGGTGGTAGAGGTCGCGGGTTTGGGAGGTGCTGCCGAAGAAGCCTTGACGAGTTGCTGAAGTGCATCTTGTAGATGGCACACACTGCAGCCACGGTACGCCGGTGGTGGAGGGAGTGAATGTTTAAGGTGGTGGATGGGGTGCCAATCAAGCAGGCTGCTTTGTCCTGGATGGTGTCGAGCTTCTTGAGTGTTGTTGGAGCTGCACTCATCCAGGCAAGTGGAGAGTATTCCATCACACTCCTTACTTGTGCCTTGTAGATGTTGGAAAGGCTTTGGGGAGTCAGGAGGTGAGACATTCGCCTCAGAATACCTAGCCTCTGATCTGCTCTTGTTGCCACAGTATTTATGTGTCTGGTCCAGTTAAGTTTCTGGATGTTGATGGTGGGGGATTCGGCGATGGTAATGCCGTTGAATGTCAAGGGGAGGTGGTTAGACTGTCACTTGTTGGAGATAGTCATTGCCTGGCACTTCTCTGGCGCGAATGTTACAAGCCAATCATCAGCCCAAGCCTGAACGTCGTCCAGGTCTTGTTGCATGCGGGCATGGACTGCTTCATTATCTGAGGAGTTGTGAATGGCGCTGAACACTGTGCAGTCATCAGCGAACATCTCCATTTCTGACCTTATGTCGGAGGGAAGATCATTGATGAAGCAGCTGATGGTTGGGCCTAGGACACTGCCCTGAGAAACTCCTGCAGTGATGTCCTGGGGCTGTGATGATTGACCTTCAACCACCAAAACCATCTTCCTTTGTGCTAGGTGTGACTCCAGCCAGTGGAGTGTTTTCCCCCCGATTCCCATTGACTTCAGTTTTACTAGGGCTCCTTGATGCCAGACTCGGTCAAATGCTGCCTTGATGTCAAGGGCAGTCACTCTCACCTCACCTCTGGAATTCAGCTCCTTTGTCCATGTTTGGACCAAGGCTGTAATGAGGTCAGGAGTTGAGTGGTCTTGGCCGAACCCAAACTGGGAATCAGTGAGCAGGTTATTGATGAGTAAGTGCTGCTTGATAGCACTGTCAATGACACCTTCCATCACTTTGCTGATGATTGAGAGTAGACTGATGGGGCGGTAATTGGCTGGGTTGGTTTTGTCCTGCTTTTTGTGGACAGGACATACCTGGGCAGTTTTCCACATTGTTGGATAGATGCCAGTGTTGTAGCTGTAATGGAACAGCTTGGCTTGAGGCACGGCTAGTTCTGGAGCACATGTCTTCAGCACGACAGCCGGGATGTTGTCGGGGCCCATAGAATTTGCTGTATCCAGTGTGCTCAGCCGTTTCTTGATATCACATGGAATGAATCGAATTGGCTGAAGACTGGCTTCTGTGATGGTGGGGACCTCAGGAGGAGGCCGATATGGATCATCCACTCGGCACTTCTGGCTGAAGATGGTTGCAAAGGCTTCAGCCTTGTCTTTTGCACTCACGTGCTGGGCTCCACCATCATTGAGGATGGGGATATTCATGGAGCCTCCTCCTCCTGTTAGTTGTTTAATGGTCCACCACCATTCACGACTGGATGTGGCAGGACTGCAGAGCTTTGATCTGATCCGTTGATTGTGGGATCGCTTAGACCTGTTTATAGCATACTGCTTCCGCTTTTTAGCATGCATGTAGTACTGTGTTGCAGCTTCCCCAGATTGGGACCTCCTTTTTAGGTACACCTGGTGCTGCTCCTGGCATGCTCTTCTACACTCCTTATTGAACCAGGGTTGGTCCCCTGGCTTGGTGGTTATGGTAGAGTGAGGGATATGCCGGGCCATGAGGTTACAGATTGTGGTGGAATACAATTCTGCTGCTGCTGATGGCCCACCGCGCCTCATGGATGCCTAGTTTTGAGCTGCTAGATCTATTCTGAATCTATCCCATTTAGTACGGTGGTAGTGCCACACAACACGATGGAGGGTGTCCTCAGTGTGAAGACCGGCCAGACCAGGTAAGGACAGCAGATGGGTTTTTACGACAATCCGATAGTTTCATGGTTACCATTGCTGATACTAGCTTTTTATTCCAGATTTATTTAATTAACTGAATTTAAATTCCCCAGCTGCCGTGGTGGGAGTTGAACTCACATCTCAGGGATCATTAGTACAGGCCTTTGGATTACTAGCCCAGTGACATTATCTGGTCATTATCTCATTGCTATTTGTGGGATCTTGCTGTGCGCAATCGGCTGCCATGTTTCCTATATTGCAGCAGTGACTACACTTCAAATAAAAGTACTTCTTTAGTTGTAATGCGCGTTGGGACATCCTGCGGTTGTGAAAGGCGCTATATAAATGCAAGTCTTTTTGAATCAGTTGATGCTGCTTCCTTGGTACAGCTGTGGATCTCAGGGATGGAGGGCTCCACAGTCTTGGACTTCATAGTCACAGAATTCTGATACTGGCCAACACAACTCAACACTGATCCCTGTGCCTATCCGCACCTCACCAAGCCTGCACTTGACACCATCCCCATGTGACACCCCATCCCCATGTGCCACCCCATCCCCATGTGACACCCCATCCCCCATGTGACACCCTATCCCCCATGTGACACCCTATCCCCCATGTGACACCCCATCCACCATGTGACACCCCATCCCCATGTGACACCCTATCCCCCATGTGACACCCCATCCCCCATGTGACACCCCATCCCCCATGTGACACCCTATCCCCCATGTGACACCCCATCCCCCATGTGACACCGCATTCCCATGTGACACCCCATCCCCCATGTGACACCCTATCCCCCATGTGACACCCCATCCCCATGTGACACCGCATTCCCATGTGACACCCCATCCCCATGTGACACCCCATCCCCATGTGACACCCCATCCCCCATGTGACTCCCCATCCCCATGTGACACCTCATCCCCATGTGACACCCCATCCCCCATGTGACACCCTATCCCCCATGTGACACCCCATCCCCATGTGACACCGCATTCCCATGTGACACCCCATCCCCATGTGACACCCCATCCCCATGTGACACCCCATCCCCCATGTGACTCCCCATCCCCATGTGACAACTCATCCCCATGTGACACCGCATCACCATGTGACACCCCATCCCCCATGTGACACCCCATCCCCATGTGACACCCCATCCCCCATGTGACACCCCATCCCCCATGTGACACCCATCCCCCATGTGATGCCCCATCTCTCATGTGACACCCATCCCCCATGTGACACATCATCCCCATGTGACACCGCATCCCCATGTGACACCCCATCCCCCATGTGACACCCCATCCCCCATATGACACCGCATCCCCATGTGACACCCCATCCCCCATGTGACACCGCATCTCCATGTGACACCCATCCCCCACGTGACACCCCATCCCCCATGTGACAGCCCAACACCCATGTGACACCCCTATCCCCCATGTGACACCCATGCCCACGTGATGCCCCATCCCCCACATGACACCCCATCCCCCATGTGACACCGCATCCCCATGTGACACCCCGCCTGTCACATGACACCCCACCACCCATGTGACACCCCATCCCCATGTGACACCCATCCCCATGTGACACCCCATCCGCCATGTGACACCCCATCCCCACGTGACGCCCCATCCCCATGTGACTCCCCATCCCCATGTGACACCCCATCCTCATGTGACACCCATCACCCATGTGACGCCCCATCCCCATGTGACACCCCATCCCCCATGTGACACCCATCCCCATGTGACAGCCCAACACCCATGTGACACCCTATCCCCCATGTGACACCCATGCCCATGTGATGCCCCATCCCCCACATGACACCCCATCCCCATGTGACACCCTATCCTCCATGTGACACCCCATCCCCATGTGACATCCCATCCCCATGTGACACCCCATCCCCATGTGACACCCCATCCCCATGTGACACCCCATCCCCCATGTGACACCGCATCCCCATGTGACACCCCGCCTGTCACATGACACCCCACCACCCATGTGACACCCCATCCCTATGTGACACCCCATCTGTCACATGACACCCCACCACCCATGTGACACCCCATCCCCATGTGACACCCCATCCCCACGTGACACCCCATCTCACATGTGACACCCCATCCCCATGTGACACCCCATCTCCCATGTGACACCCATCCCCCATGTGACGCCCCATCTCTCACGTGACACCCCATCCCCCATGTGACGACCCATCCCCCATGTGACACCCAAACCTCATGTGACACCCATCCCCCATGTGACGCCCCATCTCTCACGTGACACCCCATCCCCCATGTGACACCCCATCTCCCATGTGACACCCCATTCCCCATGTGACACACATCCCCCATGTGACACCCCATCCCCATGTGACACCCCATCTCCCATGTGACACCCCATCCCCATGTGACACCCCATCTCCCATGTGACACCCCATCTCCCATGTGACACCCATCCCCCGTGTCGTGTGACACCCCATCCCCCATGTGATGCCCCATCTCTCACATGACACCCCATCCCCCATGTGACACCCCATATCCCATGTGACACCCCATCTCTCACATGACACCCCATCCCCCATGTGACTCCCCATCCGCCATGTGACACCCATCCCCCATGTTTCGCCCCATCTCTCACGTGACACCCCATCCCCCATGTGACAGCCCATCCCCCATGTGACACCCCATCTCCCATGTGATGCCTCATCTCTCACGTGACACCCCATCCCCATGTGACACCCCATCTCCCATGTGACACCCCTCCCCTGTGTGACACCCCATCCTCCATGTGACACCCATCCCCCATGTGACACCCCATCCCCCATGTGACACCCCATCCCCCATGTGACACCCCATCCCCCATATGACACCCCATCTCCCATGTGACACCCCATCCCCATATGACACCCCATCTCCCATGTGACACCCCATCCCACATGTGACACCCCATCTCACATGTGATGCCCCATCTCTCACGTGACACCCCATCCCTATGTGACACCCCATCCCCCACGTGACACCCCATCCCCTTGTGACACCCCATCCCCATGTGACACCTCATCTCCCATGTGACACCCCTCCCCCGTGTGACACCCCATCCTCCATGTGACACCCATCCACCATGTGACACCCCATCCCCCATGTGACACCCCATCCCCCATGTGACACCCCATCCCCCATATGACACCCCATCTCCCATGTGACACCCCATCCCCATATGACACCCCACCTCCCATGTGACACCCCATCCCACATGTGACACCCCATCCCACATGTGACACCCCATCCCAAATGTGACACCCCACTCGTGACAGGCTGCCATGAGGCTGGAACCTGGCCTTTGTGGAGGGGGAGTCCAGGGTTTGACCAGGTGACCAGCGATTTCACTGAATGATCTTTCTCCGTTGCGCATCCAACCTTAGTTGCTCCCTGCGCCCCCATAAAAAAATAATAAAACCTTCCCAATGGTGCTCACTGAGGATGCTCAGAGACAACGTGATTCTGAGGGAGACCCTACTCTGTTAGCCAGATGTGTACATTCTCATCAAGATCTTTTTGTGTCGATATTTTCAGCCTTTGTGTTTATGTTTTGCCCAGACATGTTTATGATGTCACCACACACACTGATTGCCCCCTCCCACCTCGGTATCGCCATTCACGGCCTGGATTTTCAAGCTGACTTTTAGTGACTTCCTTCTGTGACCTCTGAACTCTAGTGTCATAACCTTCCTGCCCGCACAGTGGTGGGACAGGCACCCAGAGGCCTGGACTGCGTGCAAGTCATTGACCAAAGTCACACTAGCTCAACAGACACAAACCTGCAAATGATTAGGAACTCGAATTCCCAATTAATAGTCCAGAGCAGCCTGTTTGATGTTCACATCTCTTGCGCTCTCTCTCTCGCGCTCTCTCTCTCTCGCGCTCTCTCTCTCTCTCACTCACTCTCTGTCCTGAATTGACATTGTGTGCTGGCATTTGGTAACTCAGATGTGCACAGGGTCAGGATGTGTTGAAGAGAGTCTTCCTTTTATGCCCAGTTATGCCCCAAGGTGTTAGCGTTTGCTGGGCTACATATCCTGCGGCGGGATGGGGGGGGTGGGGGGGGTGGGGGGGGAGGTGAGAGGGTGGTGGAAGAGAGGAGTAAGGGGCTGAGGTGGGTGATGGGGGGTGAGGGGCATTAGGTGGATGGGGGGGTGAGGGGAGTGTGAGGGGAGTGTGGGGGTGAGGGGGGTGAGGGGAGTGTGAGGGGAGTGTGGGGGTGAGGGGGTGTGAGGGGAGTGTGAGGGGAGTGTGGGGGTGAGGGGGGTGAGGGGAGTGTGGGGGTGAGGGGGGGTGAGGCGGGGTGAGGGGGTGTGAGGGGAGTGTGGGGGTGAGGGGGGGTGAGGGGGGGTGAGGGGAGTGTGAGGGTGAGGGGGGGTGAGGGGGTGTGAGGGGAGTGTGAGGGGATTGTGTTGGTGAGGGGGGTTGAGGGGGGGTGAGGGGAGAGTGAGGGGAGTGTGGGGGTGAGGGGGTGAGGGGGGGTGAGGGGGTGTGAGGGGAGTGTGGGGGGAGTGTGGGGGTGAGGGGAGTGTGGGGGTGAGGGGGGTGAGGGGAGTGTGGGGTGAGGGGGGTGAGGGGGTGTGAGGGGAGTGTGGGGGTGAGGTGGGGTGAGGGGGTGTGAGGGGAGTGTGGGGGTGAGGGGGGGGTGAGGGGGGGTGAGGGGGTGTGAGGGGAGTGTGGGGGTGAGGGGGGTGAGGGGGTGAGGGGAGTGTGAGGGGAGTGTGAGGGGAGTGTGGGGGTGAGGGGGGGTGAGGGGGGGTGAGGGGGTGTGAGGGGAGTGTGGGGGTGAGGGGAGTGTGGGGTGGAGGGGGGTGAGGGGAGTGTGGGGGTGAGGGGGTGATGGAGTGTGGGGGTGAGGGGTGAGGGGAGTGTGGGGGTGAGGGGAGTGTGGGGGTGAGCGGGTTGAGGGGGTGTGAGGGTGTGAGGGAGTGTGGGGGTGAGGGGTGAGGGGAGTGTGGGGGTGAGGTGGGTGAGGGGAGTGTGGGGTGAGGGGTGAGGGGGTGTGAGGGGATTGGGGTGAGGGGGTAGTGTGTGAGGGAGTGTGGGGAGTGAGGGTGGAGGGGGTGTGACGGAGTGTGGGGTGAGGGGGTGAGGGGGTGTAGGGAGTGTGGGGAGGGGTGTGAGGGAAGTGTGGGGGGTGAGGGGGGGTGAGGGGGGTTGAGGGGGGTGTGAGGGAGTGTGGGGCGAGCGGTGCGAAGGGGTGAGGTGAGTGTGGGGGGCAAGATGTGTTGAGGGGGTGTGAGTTGTGTGAAGGGGCGAGGGAGGTGTGAGGGGGCGAGAGGGGTTGGGGGTGAGGTGGATGGGGAGGGTGAGAAGGATTAGGTGGTTGAGGGGGTGAGAGAATGGGGGTGAGGTGGATGGGGAGGGTGAGGGGGTTTGGGCTTTGTGTGTGAGGAGGGTCACAATTCTTTCTATGTGAGGCTGGACTGTGAGCATCAGCAGACACTTCACACGGGGGAAAGGGGACATCACTCAATGCCGATGGAAACACAACTCCTAGGTTGGGGAAGGCGGGACTTCATTCTCGGGCTGCCCACACTCCCGATGGTCCCTGAGTCTCCCGGAAACCATGGTCGATCTCCTGGGCTCTGCTGCCAGGGACCAGGGAAGGGAATGCGGGAGGGGGAGTTGGCAGTGTGTGTGTGGGGGCGGGGGGGATTCTTCACGCTCTGGTGCCAAACCCGGGCTGCCTCCCACCATGAAGGACAACACACAGGCAAGGCCGTCGAGCGGGGCGGGGCGGAGAGGTCATCACTGGGGCAATGGCCAGGGGTCGCCAAGTTTTAATCCAAAACTGGGCAAGTGGTGAAATGGATTCCCAAAAACTTGTTAAGCCACAAATAAAGGGCAGATTTAAACAAATTTTAAAAACAGAATGAACTTCAAATGTCTGAAGAAAGATGTGTTGCACAGATAGAATACAAGGGGCACATGCAGTAACCACCCAGCTGCACCACTCCAGGTTATTTTAAAGCCTTGATAATCCTAGGAATTATCAACAAGTATTTGTTTGGCTGAAACAGCGTCACGTGAAATAAAGTTTGGTCGACAGCCTACCTACGCATTTCATTAACTGTTCAACTATATACATGTAAAAGTAATCGAAGTGCACCGGAGATTAATTGGGACATATTATGTTTATTATGCTAACTAAACTGCTATGAAACCGAGTCCACAACTCATAGCCACGAAATTTAGGAAAATGATTTGGAATAAAGCAACTTCTGAGTTTTCCAAACGAACAAGCGCTGTGTGAGCCTGTATCTCTGTCAGTGTCCACACTGTGTGAGCCTGTATCTCTCTCATTGTCCACACTGTGTGAGCCTGTATCTCTGTCAGTGTCCACACTGTGTGAGCCTGTATCTCTCTCATTGTCCACACTGTGTGAGCCTGTATCTCTGTCAGTGTCCACACTGTGTGAGCCTGTATCTCTGTCAGTGTCCACACTGTGTGAGCCTGTATCTCTGTCAGTGTCCACACTGTGTGAGCCTGTATCTCTCTCATTGTCCACACTGTGTGAGCCTGTATCTCTGTCAGTGTCCACACTGTGTGAGCCTGTATCTCTCTCATTGTCCACACTGTGTGAGCCTGTATCTCTGTCAGTGTCCACACTGTGTGAGCCTGTATCTCTGTCAGTGTACACACTGTGTGAGCCTGTATCTCTGTCAGTGTCCACACTGTGTGAGCCTGTATCTCTGTCAGTGTTCACACTGTGTGAGCCTGTATCTCTCTCAGTGTTCACACTGTGTGAGCCTGTATCTCTGTCAGTGTTCACACTGTGTGAGCCTGTATCTCTGTCAGTGTCCACACTGTGTGAGCCTGTATCTCTCTCAGTGTTCACACTGTGTGAGCCTGTATCTCTGTCAGTGTCCACACTGTGTGAGCCTGTATCTCTCCCAGTGTCCACACTGTGTGAGCCTGTATCTCTGTCAGTGTCCACACTGTGTGAGCCTGTATCTCTCTCAGTGTCCACACTGTGTGAGCCTGTATCTCTGTCAGTGTCCACACTGTGTGAGCCTGTATCTCTCCCAGTGTCCACACTGTGTGAACCTGTATCTCTCTCAGTGCCCACACTGTGTGAGCCTGTATCTCTGTCAGTGTCCACACTGTGTGAAACTGTATCTCTGTCAGTGTCCACACTGTGTGAGCCTGTATCTCTCTCAGTGTCCACACTGTGTGAGCCTGTATCTCTCCCAGTGTTCACACTGTGTGAGCCTGTATCTCTCTCAGTGTTCACATTGTGTGAACCTGTATCTCTGTCAGTGTCCACACTGTGTGAGCCTGTATCTTTCTCAGTGTTCACACTGTGTGAGCCTGTATCTCTGTCAGTGTCCACACTGTGTGAGCCTGTATCTCTCCCAGTGTCCACACTGTGTGAGCCTGTATCTCTGTCAGTGTCCACACTGTGTGAGCCTGTATCTCTGTCAGTGTCCACACTGTGTGAGCCTGTATCTCTCTCAGTGTCCACACTGTGTGAGCCTGTATCTCTGTCAGTGTCCACACTGTGTGAGCCTGTATCTCTCTCAGTGTCCACACTGTGTGAACCTGTATCTCTGTCAGTGTCCACACTGTGTGAGCCTGTATCTCTGTCAGTGTCCACACTGTGTGAAACTGTATCTCTGTCAGTGTCCACACTGTGTGAGCCTGTATCTCTCTCAGTGTCCACACTGTGTGAGCCTGTATCTCTCCCAGTGTCCACACTGTGTGAGCCTGTATCTCTGTCAGTGTCCACACTGTGTGAGCCTGTATCTCTCCCAGTGTCCACACTGTGTGAGCCTGTATCTCTGTCAGTGTCCACACTGTGTGAACCTGTATCTCTGTCAGTGTCCACACTGTGTGAGCCTGTATCTCTGTCAGTGTCCACACTGTGTGAGCCTGTATCTCTCCCAGTGTCCACACTGTGTGAGCCTGTATCTCTCCCAGTGTCCACACTGTGTGAGACTGTATCTCTCTCAGTGTCCACACTGTGTGAGCCTGTATCTCTGTCAGTGTCCACACTGTGTGAGCCTGCATCTCTGTCAGTGTCCACACTGTGTGAGCCTGTATCTCTCCCAGTGTCCACACTGTGTGAACCTGTATCTCTCTCAGTGTCCACACTGTGTGAGCCTGTATCTCTGTCAGTGTCCACACTGTGTGAACCTGTATCTCTGTCAGTGTCCACACTGTGTGAGCCTGTATCTCTCTCAGTGTCCACAATGTGTGAGCCTGTATCTCTCCCTGTGTCCACACTGTGTGAGCCTGTATCTCTGTCAGTGTCCACACTGTGTGAGCCTGTATCTCTCCCAGTGTCCACACTGTGTGAGCCTGTATCTCTGTCAGTGTCCACACTGTGTGAACCTGTATCTCTGTCAGTGTCCACACTGTGTGAGCCTGTATCTCTGTCAGTGTCCACACTGTGTGAGCCTGTATCTCTCCCAGTGTCCACACTGTGTGAGCCTGTATCTCTGTCAGTGTCCACACTGTGTGAGCCTGTATCTCTCTCAGTGTCCACACTGTGTGAGCCTGTATCTCTGTCAGTGTCCACACTGTGTGAGCCTGTATCTCTGTCAGTGTCCACACTGTGTGAGCCTGTATCTCTCTCAGTGTCCACACTGTGTGAGCCTGTATCTCTCCAGTGTCCACACTGTGTGAGCCTGTATCTCTGTCAGTTTCCACACTGTGTGAGCCTGTATCTCTCTCAGTGTCCACACTGTGTGAGCCTGTATCTCTCCCAGTGTCCACACTGTGTGAGCCTGTATCTCTCCTAGTGTCCACACTGTGTGAGCCTGTATCTATCCTAATGTCCACACTGTGTGAGCCTGTATCTCTCCCAGTGTCCACACTGTGTGAGCCTGTATCTCTCCCAGTGTCCACACTGTGTGAGCCTGTATCTCTCCTAGTGTCCACACTGTGTGAGCCTGTATCTCTCCTAGTGTCCACACTGTGTGAGCCTGTATCTCTCCCAGTGTCCACACTGTGTGAGCCTGTATCTCTCCCAGTGTCCACACTGTGTGAGCCTGTATCTCTCTCAGTGTCCACACTGTGTGAGCCTGTATCTCTCCCAGTGTTCACACTGTGTGAGCCTGTATCTCTCTCAGTGTTCACACTGTGTGAACCTGTATCTCTGTCAGTGTCCACACTGTGTGAGCCTGTATCTTTCTCAGTGTCACACTGTGTGAGCCTGTATCTCTGTCAGTGTCCACACTGTGTGAGCCTGTATCTCTCCCAGTGTCCACACTGTGTGAGCCTGTATCTCTTCAGTGTCCACACTGTGTGAGCCTGTATCTCTCTCAGTGTCCACACTGTGTGAGCCTGTATCTCTTCAGTGTCCACACTGTGTGAGCCTGTATCTCTCCCAGTGTCCACACTGTGTGAGCCTGTATCTCCCTCAGTGCCCACACTGTGTGAGCCTGTATCTCTGTCAGTGTCCACACTGTGTGAGACTGTATCTCTGTCAGTGTCCACACTGTGTGAGCCTGTATCTCTCTCAGTGTCCACACTGTGTGAGCCTGTATCTCTCCAGTGTCCACACTGTGTGAGCCTGTATCTCTGTCAGTGTCCACACTGTGTGAGCCTGTATCTCTCCCAGTGTCCACACTGTGTGAGCCTGTATCTCTGTCAGTGTCCACACTGTGTGAGCCTGTATCTCTGTCAGTGTCCACACTGTGTGAGCCTGTATCTCTGTCAGTGTCCACACTGTGTGAGCCTGTATCTCTCCCAGTGTCCACACTGTGTGAGCCTGTATCTCTCCCAGTGTCCACAATGTGTGAGCCTGTATCTCTCCCAGTGTCCACACTGTGTGAGCCTGTATCTCTCCTCAGTGTCCACACTGTGTGAGCCTGTATCTCTCCAGTGTCCACACTGTGTGAGCCTGTATCTCTCCCAGTGTCCACACTGTGTGAGCCTGTATCTCTCCCAGTGTCCACACTTGTGTGAGCCTGTATCTCTCCCAGTGTCCACACTGTGTGAGCCTGTATCTCTTCAGTGTCCACACTGTGTGAGCCTGTATCTCTCCAGTGTCCACACTGTGTGAGCCTGTATCTCTCCAGTGTCCACACTGTGTGAGCCTGTATTCTCTGTCAGTGTCCACACTGTGTGAGCCTGTATCTCTCCCAGTGTCCACACTGTGTGAGCCTGTATCTCTGTCAGTGTCCACACTGTGTGAGCCTGTATCTCTGTCAGTGTCCACACTGTGTGAGCCTGTATCTCTCCCAGTGTCCACACTTGTGTGAGCCTGTATCTCTCCCAGTGTCCACACTGTGTGAGCCTGTATCTCTGTCAGTGTCCACACTGTGTGAGCCTGTATCTCTCTCAGTGTCCACACTGTGTGAGCCTGTATCTCTGTCAGTGTCCACACTGTGTGAGCCTGTATCTCTGTCAGTGTCCACACTGTGTGAGCCTGTATCTCTCTCAGTGTCCACACTGTGTGAGCCTGTATCTCTCCAGTGTCCACACTGTGTGAGCCTGTATCTCTCTCAGTGTCCACACTGTGTGAGCCTGTATCTCTGTCAGTGTCCACACTGTGTGAGCCTGTATCTCTGTCAGTGTCCACACTGTGTGAGCCTGTATCTCTCTCAGTGTCCACACTGTGTGAGCCTGTATCTCTCCCAGTGTCCACACTGTGTGAGCCTGTATCTCTGTCAGTGTCCACACTGTGTGAGCCTGTATCTCTCCCAGTGTCCACACTGTGTGAGCCTGTATCTCTCTCAGTGTCCACACTGTGTGAGCCTGTATCTCTGTCAGTGTCCACACTGTGTGAGCCTGTATCTCTGTCAGTGTCCACACTGTGTGAGCCTGTATCTCTCTCAGTGTCCACACTGTGTGAGCCTGTATCTCTCCAGTGTCCACACTGTGTGAGCCTGTATCTCTGTCAGTGTCCACACTGTGTGAGCCTGTATCTCTCCCAGTGTCCACACTGTGTGAGCCTGTATCTCTGTCAGTGTCCACACTGTGTGAGCCTGTATCTCTGTCAGTGTCCACACTGTGTGAGCCTGTATCTCTGTCAGTGTCCACACTGTGTGAGCCTGTATCTCTCCCAGTGTCCACACTGTGTGAGCCTGTATCTCTGTCAGTGTCCACACTGTGTGAGCCTGTATCTCTCTCAGTGTCCACACTGTGTGAGCCTGTATCTCTGTCAGTGTCCACACTGTGTGAGCCTGTATCTCTGTCAGTGTCCACACTGTGTGAGCCTGTATCTCTCTCAGTGTCACACTGTGTGAGCCTGTATCTCTCCCAGTGTCCACACTGTGTGAGCCTGTATCTCTGTCAGTTTCCACACTGTGTGAGCCTGTATCTCTCTCAGTGTCCACACTGTGTGAGCCTGTATCTCTCTCAGTGTCCACACTGTGTGAGCCTGTATCTCTCCCAGTGTCCACACTGTGTGAGCCTGTATCTCTCCTAGCGTCCACACTGTGTGAGCCTGTATCTATCCTAATGTCCACACTGTGTGAGCCTGTATCTCTCCCAGTGTCCACACTGTGTGAGCCTGTATCTCTCCCAGTGTCCACACTGTGTGAGCCTGTATCTCTCCTAGTGTCCACACTGTGTGAGCCTGTATCTCTCCTAGTGTCCACACTGTGTGAGCCTGTATCTCTCCAGTGTCCACACTGTGTGAGCCTGTATCTCTCCAGTGTCCACACTTGTGAGCCTGTATCTCTCCCAGTGTCCACACTGTGTGAGCCTGTATCTCTCCCAGTGTCCACACTGTGTGAGCCTGTATCTCTGTCAGTGTCCACACTGTGTGAGCCTGTATCTCTCTCAGTGTCCACACTGTGTCGAGCCTTATCTCTGTCAGTGTCCACACTGTGTGAGCCTGTAATCTCTCCCAGTGTCCACACTGTGTCGAGCCTGTATCTCTGTCAGTGTCCACACTGTGTGAGCCTGTATCTCTCCAGTGTCCACACTGTGTGAGCCTGTATCTCTCCCAGTGTCCACACTGTGTGAGCCTGTATCTCTCTCAGTGTCCACACTGTGTGAGCCTGTATCTCTGTCAGTGTCCACACTGTGTGAGCCTGTATCTCTGTCAGTGTCCACACTGTGTGAGCCTGTATCTCTCCCAGTGTCCACACTGTGTGAGCCTGTATCTCTGTCAGTGTCCACACTGTGTGAGCCTGTATCTCTGTCAGTGTCCACACTGTGTGAGCCTGTATCTCTGTCAGTGTCCACACTGTGTGAGCCTGTATCTCTCTCAGTGTCCACACTGTGTGAGACTGTATCTCTCTCAGTGTCCACACTGTGTGAGCCTGTATCTCTGTCAGTGTCCACACTGTGTGAGCCTGTATCTCTGTCAGTGTCCACACTGTGTGAGCCTGTATCTCTCCCAGTGTCCACACTGTGTGAGCCTGTATCTCTGTCAGTGTCCACACTGTGTGAGCCTGTATCTCTGTCAGTGTCCACACTGTGTGAGCCTGTATCTCTCCCAGTGTCCACACTGTGTGAGCCTGTATCTCTCCCAGTGTCCACACTGTGTGAGCCTGTATCTCTGTCAGTGTCCACACTGTGTGAGCCTGTATCTCTGTCAGTGTCCACACTGTGTGAGCCTGTATCTCTCCCAGTGTCCACACTGTGTGAGCCTGTATCTCTCTCAGTGTCCACACTGTGTGAGCCTGTATCTCTCTCAGTGTCCACACTGTGTGAGCCTGTATCTCTGTCAGTGTCCACACTGTGTGAGCCTGTATCTCTGTCAGTGTCCACACTGTGTGAGCCTGTATCTCTCTCAGTGTCCACACTGTGTGAGCCTGTATCTCTCCCAGTGTCCACACTGTGTGAGCCTGTATCTCTGTCAGTGTCCACACTGTGTGAGCCTGTATCTCTCTCAGTGTCCACACTGTGTGAGCCTGTATCTCTCTCAGTGTCCACACTGTGTGAGCCTGTATCTCTCCCAGTGTCCACACTGTGTGAGCCTGTATCTCTCCTAGTGTCCACACTGTGTGAGCCTGTATCTCTCCTAGTGTCCACACTGTGTGAGCCTGTATCTCTCCCAGTGTCCACACTGTGTGAGCCTGTATCTCTCCCAGTGTCCACACTGTGTGAGCCTGTATCTCTCCTAGTGTCCACACTGTGTGAGCCTGTATCTCTCCTAGTGTCCACACTGTGTGAGCCTGTATCTCTCCAGTGTCCACACTGTGTGAGCCTGTATCTCTCCCAGTGTCCACACTGTGTGAGCCTGTATCTCTCCAGTGTCCACACTGTGTGAGCCTGTATCTCTCCCAGTGTCCACACTGTGTGAGCCTGTATCTCTGTCAGTGTCCACACTGTGTGAGCCTGTATCTCTCCCAGTGTCCACACTGTGTGAGCCTGTATCTCTGTCAGTGTCCACACTGTGTGAGCCTGTATCTCTCCCAGTGTCCACACTGTGTGAGCCTGTATCTCTGTCAGTGTCCACACTGTGTGAGCCTGTATCTCTCCCAGTGTCCACACTGTGTGAGCCTGTATCTCTCCCAGTGTCCACACTGTGTGAGCCTGTATCTCTCTCAGTGTCCACACTGTGTGAGCCTGTATCTCTGTCAGTGTCCACACTGTGTGAGCCTGTATCTCTGTCAGTGTCCACACTGTGTGAGCCTGTATCTCTCCCAGTGTCCACACTGTGTGAGCCTGTATCTCTGTCAGTGTCCACACTGTGTGAGCCTGTATCTCTGTCAGTGTCCACACTGTGTGAGCCTGTATCTCTGTCAGTGTCCACACTGTGTGAGCCTGTATCTCTCTCAGTGTCCACACTGTGTGAGCCTGTATCTCTCTCAGTGTCCACACTGTGTGAGCCTGTATCTCTGTCAGTGTCCACACTGTGTGAGCCTGTATCTCTGTCAGTGTCCACACTGTGTGAGCCTGTATCTCTCCAGTGTCCACACTGTGTGAGCCTGTATCTCTGTCAGTGTCCACACTGTGTGAGCCTGTATCTCTCCCAGTGTCCACACTGTGTGAGCCTGTATCTCTGTCAGTGTCCACACTGTGTGAGCCTGTATCTCTCTCAGTGTCCACACTGTGTGAGCCTGTATCTCTGTCAGTGTCCACACTGTGTGAGCCTGTATCTCTGTCAGTGTCCACACTGTGTGAGCCTGTATCTCTCCCAGTGTCCACACTGTGTGAGCCTGTATCTCTTTCAGTGTCCACACTGTGTGAGCCTGTATCTCTGTCAGTGTCCACACTGTGTGAGCCTGTATCTCTCCCAGTGTCCACACTGTGTGAGCCTGTATCTCTCCCAGTGTCCACACTGTGTGAGCCTGTATCTCTGTCAGTGTCCACACTGTGTGAGCCTGTATCTCTCTCAGTGTCCAGACTGTGTGAGCCTGTATCTCTCCCATTGTCCATACTGTGTGAGCCTATGTCTCTCCCAGTGTCCACACTGTGTGAGCCTGTATCTCTGTCAGTGTCCACACTTTTTGAGCCTGTATCTCTCTCAGTGTCCCACATGTGTGAGCCTGTATCTCTGTCAGTGTCCACACTGTGTGAGCCTGTATCTCTGTCTGTGTCCTCACTGTGTGAGCCTGTATCTCTGTCAGTGTCCCCACTGTGTGAGCCTGTATCTCTCCCAGTGTCCACACTGTGTGAGGCCTGTATCTCTCCCAGTGTCCACACTGTGTGAGCCTATATCTCTCCCAGTGTCCACACTGTGTGAGCCTGTATCTCTGTCAGTGTCCACACTGTGTGAGGACTGTATCTCTGTCAGTGTCCACACTGCTGTGAGGCCTGTATCTCTGTCAGTGTCCACAGTGCATGAGCCTGTATCTCGTCAGTGTCCACACTGTGTGAGGCCTGTATCTCTCTCAGTGTCCACACTGTGTGAGCCTGTATCTCTCCCCAGTGTCCACACTGTGTATCCTGGATCTCTGTCAGTGTCCACACTGTGTGAGCCTGTATCTCTCCCAGTGTCCACACTGTGTGAGCCTGTATCTCTGTCAGTGTCCACACTGTGTGAGCCTGTATCTCTCCCAGTGTCCACACTGTGTGAGCCTGTATCTCTGTCAGTGTCCACACTGTGTGAGCCTGTATCTCTCCCAGTGTCCACACTGTGTGAGCCTGTATCTCTGTCAGTGTCCACACTGTGTGAGCCTGTATCTCTTCAGTGTCCACACTGTGTGAGCCTGTATCTCTGTCAGTGTCCACACTGTGTGAGCCTGTATCTCTCCCAGTGTCCACACTGTGTGAGCCTGTATCTCTCCCAGTGTCCACACTGTGTGAGCCTGTATCTCTCTCAGTGTCCACACTGTGTGAGCCTGTATCTCTGTCAGTGTCCACACTGTGTGAGCCTGTATCTCTCCCAGTGTCCACACTGTGTGAGCCTGTATCTCTCCCAGTGTCCACACTGTGTGAGCCTGTATCCTCTCAGTGTCCACACTGTGTGAGCCTGTATCTCTCCAGTGTCCACACTGTGTGAGCCTGTATCTCTCCCAGTGTCCACACTGTGTGAGCCTGTATCTCTTCAGTGTCCACACTGTGTGAGCCTGTATCTCTCTCCAGTGTCCACACTGTGTGAGCCTGTATCTCTGTCAGTGTCCACACTGTGTGAGCCTGTATCTCTGTCAGTGTCCACACTGTGTGAGCCTGTATCTCTCCAGTGTCCACACTGTGTGAGCCTGTATCTCTCCCAGTGTCCACACTGTGTGAGCCTGTATCTCTCCCAGTGTCCACACTGTGTGAGCCTGTATCTCTCCCAGTGTCCACACTGTGTGAGCCTGTATCTCTCCAGTGTCCACACTGTGTGAGCCTGTATCTCTCTCAGTGTCCACACTGTGTGAGCCTGTATCTCTCTCAGTGTCCACACTGTGTGAGCCTGTATCTCTCCAGTGTCCACACTGTGTGAGCCTGTATCTCGTCCAGTGTCCACACTGTGTGAGCCTGTATCTCTCAGTGTCCACACTGTGTGAGCCTGTATCTCTCCCAGTGTCCACACTGTGTGAGCCTGTATCTCTTTCAGTGTCCACACTGTGTGAGCCTGTATCTCTGTCAGTGTCCACACTGTGTGAGCCTGTATCTCTCCCAGTGTCCACACTGTGTGAGCCTGTATCTCTCCAGTGTCCACACTGTGTGAGCCTGTATCTCTGTCAGTGTCCACACTGTGTGAGCCTGTATCTCTGTCAGTGTCCACACTGTGTGAGCCTGTATCTCTGTCAGTGTCCACACTGTGTGAGCCTGTATCTCTGTCAGTGTCCACACTGTGTGAGCCTGTATCTCTCCCAGTGTCCACACTGTGTGAGCCTGTATCTCTCCCAGTGTCCACACTGTGTGAGCCTGTATCTCTCTCAGTGTCCACACTGTGTGAGCCTGTATCTCTGTCAGTGTCCACACTGTGTGAGCCTGTATCTCTCTCAGTGTCCACACTGTGTGAGCCTGTATCTCTCCAGTGTCCACACTGTGTGAGCCTGTATCTCTCCCAGTGTCCACACTGTGTGAGCCTGTATCTCTGTCAGTGTCCACACTTTTTGAGCCTGTATCTCTCTCAGTGTCCACAATGTGTGAGCCTGTATCTCTGTCAGTGTCCACACTGTGTGAGCCTGTATCTCTGTCAGTGTCCACACTGTGTGAGCCTGTATCTCTGTCAGTGTCCACACTGTGTGAGCCTGTATCTCTCCCAGTGTCCACACTGTGTGAGCCTGTATCTCTCCCAGTGTCCACACTGTGTGAGCCTGTATCTCTCCCAGTGTCCACACTGTGTGAGCCTGTATCTCTGTCAGTGTCCACACTGTGTGAGACTGTATCTCTGTCAGTGTCCACACTGTGTGAGGCTGTATCTCTGTCAGTGTCCACAGTGCATGAGCCTGTATCTCTGTCAGTGTCCACACTGTGTGAGCCTGTATCTCTCTCAGTGTCCACACTGTGTGAGCCTGTATCTCTCCCAGTGTCCACACTGTGTGAGCCTGTATCTCTGTCAGTGTCCACACTGTGTGAGCCTGTATCTCTGTCAGTGTCCACACTGTGTGAGCCTGTATCTCTGTCAGTGTCCACACTGTGTGAGCCTGTATCTCTGTCAGTGTCCACACTGTGTGAGCCTGTATCTCTCCCAGTGTCCACACTGTGTGAGCCTGTATCTCTCTCAGTGTCCACACTGTGTGAGCCTGTATCTCTGTCAGTGTCCACACTGTGTGAGCCTGTATCTCTGTCAGTGTCCACACTGTGTGAGCCTGTATCTCTCCCAGTGTCCACACTGTGTGAGCCTGTATCTCTGTCAGTGTCCACACTGTGTGAGCCTGTATCTCTCCCAGTGTCCACACTGTGTGAGCCTGTATCTCTGTCAGTGTCCACACTGTGTGAGCCTGTATCTCTCCCAGTGTCCACACTGTGTGAGCCTGTATCTCTGTCAGTGTCCACACTGTGTGAGCCTGTATCTCTCTCAGTGTCCACACTGTGTGAGCCTGTATCTCTGTCAGTGTCCACACTGTGTGAGCCTGTATCTCTGTCAGTGTCCACACTGTGTGAGCCTGTATCTCTCCCAGTGTCCACACTGTGTGAGCCTGTATCTCTTTCAGTGTCCACACTGTGTGAGCCTGTATCTCTGTCAGTGTCCACACTGTGTGAGCCTGTATCTCTCCCAGTGTCCACACTGTGTGAGCCTGTATCTCTCCCATTGTCCACACTGTGTGAGCCTGTATCTCTGTCAGTGTCCACACTGTGTGAGCCTGTATCTCTGTCAGTGTCCACACTGTGTGAGCCTGTATCTCTGTCAGTGTCCACACTGTGTGAGCCTGTATCTCTGTCAGTGTCCACACTGTGTGAGCCTGTATCTCTCCCAGTGTCCACACTGTGTGAGCCTGTATCTCTCCAGTGTCCACACTGTGTGAGCCTGTATCTCTGTCAGTGTCCACACTGTGTGAGCCTGTATCTCTCTCAGTGTCCACACTGTGTGAGCCTGTATCTCTCCCATTGTCCACACTGTGTGAGCCTGTATCTCTCCCAGTGTCCACACTGTGTGAGCCTGTATCTCTGTCAGTGTCCACACTGTGTGAGCCTGTATCTCTCTCAGTGTCCACATGTGTGAGCCTGTATCTCTGTCAGTGTCCACACTGTGTGAGCCTGTATCTCTGTCAGTGTCCACACTGTGTGAGCCTGTATCTCTGTCAGTGTCCACACTGTGTGAGCCTGTATCTCTCCCAGTGTCCACACTGTGTGAGCCTGTATCTCTCCCAGTGTCCACACTGTGTGAGCCTGTATCTCTCCCAGTGTCCACACTGTGTGAGCCTGTATCTCTGTCAGTGTCCACACTGTGTGAGCCTGTATCTCTGTCAGTGTCCACACTGTGTGAGCCTGTATCTCTGTCAGTGTCCACACTGTGTGAGCCTGTATCTCTGTCAGTGTCCACACTGTGTGAGCCTGTATCTCTCTCAGTGTCCACACTGTGTGAGCCTGTATTCTCCCAGTGTCCACACTGTGTGAGCCTGTATCTCTGTCAGTGTCCACACTGTGTGAGCCTGTATCTCTGTCAGTGTCCACACTGTGTGAGCCTGTATCTCTGCTCAGTGTCCTCACTGTGTGAGCCTGTATCTCTCTCAGTGTCCACACTGTGTGAGCCTGTATCTCTGTCAGTGTCCACACTGTGTGAGCTGTATCTCTCCCAGTGTCCACACTGTGTGAGACTGTATCTCTCTCAGTGTCCACACTGTGTGAGCCTGTATCTCTGTCAGTGTCCACACTGTGTGAGCCTGTATCTCTGTCAGTGTCCACACTGTCTGAGCCTGTATCTCTCCAGTGTCCACACTGTGTGAGCCTGTATCTCTCCTAGTGGCCACACTGTGTGAGCTGTATCTCTGTCTGTGTCCACACTGTGTGAGCCTGTATCTCTGTCAGTGTCCACACTGTGTGAGCCTGTATCTCTCCAGTGTCCACACTGTGTGAGCCTGTACTCTTCCCAGTGTCCACACTGTGTGAGCCTGTATCTCTGTCAGTGTCCACACTGTGTGAGCCTGTATCTCTCCCAGTGTCCACACTGTGTGAGCCTGTATCTCTGCCAGTGTCCACACTGTGTGAGCCTGTATCTCTCCCAGTGTCCACAATGTGTGAGCCTGTATCTCTGTCAGTGTTCACACTGTGTGAGCCTGTATCTCTCTCCCAGTGTCCACACTGTGTGAGCCTGTACTCTCCCACCCTGTCAGTGTCCACACTGGGTGAGCCTGTATCTCTGTCAGTGTCCACACTGTGTGAGCCTGTATCTCTGTCAGTGTCCACACTGTGTGAGCCTGTATCTCTCCCAGTGTCCACACTGTGTGAGCCTGTATCTCTCCCAGTGTCCACACTGTGTGAGCCTGTATCTCTCCCAGTGTCCACACTGTGTGAGCCTGTATCTCTCCCAGTGTCCACACTGTGTGAGCCTGTATCTCCCCAGTGTCCACACTGTGTGAGCCGGTATCTCTCCCTGTGTCCACACTGTGTGAGCCTGTATCTCTCTCAGTGTCCACACTGTGTGAGCCTGTATCTCTCCCAGTGTCCACACTGTGTGAGCCTGTATCTCTCCAGTGTCCACACTGTGTGAGCCTGTATCTCTGTCAGTGTCCACACTGTGTGAGCCTGTATCTCTCTCCAGTGTCCACACTGTGTGAGCCTGTATCTCTGTCAGTGTCCACACTGTGTGAGCCTGTATCTCTCTCAGTGTCCACACTGTGTGAGCCTGTATCTCTCCCAGTGTCCACACTGTGTGAGCCTGTATCTCTCCAGTGTCCACACTGTGTGAGCCTGTATCTCTCCTCAGTGTCCACACTGTGTGAGCCTGTATCTCTCCCAGTGTCCACACTGTGTGAGCCTGTATCTCTCCAGTGTCCACACTGTGTGAGCCTGTATCTCTCCCAGTGTCCACACTGTGTGAGCCTGTATCTCTCCTCAGTGTCCACACTGTGTGAGCCTGTATCTCTGTCAGTGTCCACACTGTGTGAGCCTGTATCTCTCCCAGTGTCCACACTGTGTGAGCCTGTATCTCTCCCAGTGTCCACACTGTGTGAGCCTGTATCTCTCCCAGTGTCCACACTGTGTGAGCCTGTATCTCTGTCAGTGTCCACACTGTGTGAGCCTGTATCTCTCCAGTGTCCACACTGTGTGAGCCTGTATCTCTCAGTGTCCACACTGTGTGAGCCTGTATCTCTCCCAGTGTCCACACTGTGTGAGCCTGTATCTCTGTCAGTGTCCACACTGTGTGAGCCTGTATCTCTCCCAGTGTCCACACTGTGTGAGCCTGTATCTCTTCAGTGTCCACACTGTGTGAGCCTGTATCTCTGTCAGTGTCCACACTGTGTGAGCCTGTATCTCTCCCAGTGTCCACACTGTGTGAGCCTGTATCTCTGTCGTGTCCACACTGTGTGAGCCTGTATCTGTCAGTGTCCACACTGTGTGAGCCTGTATCTCTCCCAGTGTCCACACTGTGTGAGCCTGTATCTCTCCCAGTGTCCACACTGTGTGAGCCTGTATCTCTTCAGTGTCCACACTGTGTGAGCCTGTATCTCTCCAGTGTCCACACTGTGTGAGCCTGTATCTCTCCCAGTGTCCACACTGTGTGAGCCTGTATCTCTGTCAGTGTCCACACTGTGTGAGCCTGTATCTCTCCAGTGTCCACACTGTGTGAGCCTGTATCTCTCTCAGTGTCCACACTGTGTGAGCCTGTATCTCTCCCAGTGTCCACACTGTGTGAGCCTGTATCTCTCCCAGTGTCCACACTGTGTGAGCCTGTATCTCTCCCAGTGTCCACACTGTGTGAGCCTGTATCTCTGTCAGTGTCCACACTGTGTGAGCCTGTATCTCTCCCAGTGTCCACACTGTGTGAGCCTGTATCTCTGTCCAGTGTCCACACTGTGTGAGCCTGTATCTCTTCAGTGTCCACACTGTGTGAGCCTGTATCTCTCTCAGTGTCCACACTGTGTGAGCCTGTATCTCTCCCAGTGTCCACACTGTGTGAGCCTGTATCTCTGTCAGCGTCCACACTGTGTGAGCCTGTATCTCTGTCCCAGTGTCCACACTGTGTGAGCCTGTATCTCTCCCATTGTCCACACTGTGTGAGCCTGTATCTCTGTCCAGTGTCCACACTGTGTTAGCCTGTATCTCTGTCAGTGTCCACACTGTGTGAGCCTGTATCTCTCCCAGTGTCCACACTGTGTGAGCCTGTATCGCTCCCAGTGTCCACACTGTGTGAGCCTGTACTCTCTCCCAGTGTCCACATTGTGTGAGCTGTATCTCTCTCAGTGTCCCACTGTGTGAGCCTGTATCTCTGTCAGTGTCCACACTTTGTGAGCCTGTATCTCTGTCAGTGTTCACACTGTGTTAGCCTATATCTTCCCATTGTCCACACTGTGTGAGCCTATGTCTCTCCCAGTGTCCACACTGTGTGAGCCTGTATCTCTCCCAGTGTCCACACTGTGTGAGCCTGATCTCTGTCAGTGTCCAACACTGTGTGAGCCTGTCATGTAAAATCTCTCCCAGTGTCCACACTGTGTGAGCCTGTATCTCTGTCAGTGTCCACACTGTTGTGAGCCTGTATCTCTCCCAGTGTCCACACTGTGTGAGCCTGTATCTCTTCAGTGTCCACACTGTGTGAGCCTGTATCTCTGTCAGTGTCCACACTGTGTGAGCCTGTATCTCTCCCAGTGTCCACACTGTGTGAGCCTGTATCTCTCCCAGTGTCCACACTGTGTGAGCCTGTATCTCTCTCTCAGTGTCCACACTGTGTGAGCCTGTATCTCTGTCAGTGTCCACACTGTGTGAGCCTGTATCTCTGTCAGTGTCCACACTGTGTGAGCCTGTATCTCTGTCAGTGTCCACACTGTGTGAGCCTGTATCTCTCCCAGTGTCCACACTGTGTGAGCCTGTATCTCTGTCAGTGTCCACACTGTGTGAGCCTGTATCTCTGTCAGTGTCCACACTGTGTGAGCCTGTATCTCTCCCAGTGTCCCACACTGTGTGAGCCTGTATCTCTCCAGTGTCCACACTGTGTGAGCCTGTATCTCTGTCAGATGTCCACACTGTGTTGAGTCTGTATCTCTCCAGTGTACACACTGTGTGAGCCTGTATCTCTCCAGTGTCCACACTGTGTGAGCCTGTATCTCTGTCAGTGTCCACACTGTGTGAGCCTGTATCTCTCTCAGTGTCCCACTGTGTGAGACTGTATCTCTCTCAGTGTCCACACTGTGTGAGCCTGTACTCTCCAGTGTCCACACTGTGTGAGCCTGTATCTCTGTCTGTGTCCACACTGTGTAACCTGTATCTCTCCCAGTGTCCACACTGTGTGAGCTGTATCTCTGTCAGTGTACACACTGTGTGAGCCTGATCTCTCTCAGTATCCACACTGTGTGAGCCTGTATCTCTGTCAGTGTCCACACTGTATGAGCTGTATCTCTGTCAGTGTCCCACTGTGTGAGCCTGTATCTCTCCCAGTGTCCACACTGTGTGAGCCTGTATCTCTTTCAGTGTCCACACTGTGTGAGCCTGTATCTCTGTCAGCGTCCACACTGTGTGAGCCTGTATCTCTCCCAGTGTCCACACTGTGTGAGCCTGTATCTCTCCCAGTGTCCACACTGTGTGAGCTGTATCTCTGTCAGTGTCCACACTGTGTGAGCCTGTATCTCTGTCAGTGTCCACACTGTGTGAGCCTGTATCTCTCCCAGTGTCCACACTGTGTGAGCCTGTATCCTCCCAGTGTCCACACTGTGTGAGCCTGTATCTCTCTCCCAGTGTCCACACTGTGTGAGCCTGTATCTCTCTCAGTGTCCACACTGTGTGAGCCTGTATCTCTGTCAGTGTCCACACTGTGTGAGCCTGTATCTCTGTCAGTGTCCACACTGTGTGAGCCTGTATCTCTCCCAGTGTCCACACTGTGTGAGCCTGTATCTCTCCCAGTGTCCACACTGTGTGAGCCTGTATCTCTCCCAGTGTCCACACTGTGTGAGCCTGTATCTCTGTCAGTGTCCACACTGTGTGAGCCTGTATCTCTCCCAGTGTCCACACTGTGTCAGCCTGTATCTCTGTCAGTGTCCACACTGTGTGAGCCTGTATCTCTCCCAGTGTCCACACTGTGTGAGCCTGTATCTCTGTCAGTGTCCACACTGTGTGAGCCTGTATCTCTCCCAGTGTCCACACTGTGTGAGCCTGTATCTCTGTCAGTGTCCACACTGTGTGAGCCTGTATCTCTGTCAGTGTCCACACTGTGTGAGCCTGTATCTCTCTCAGTGTCCACACTGTGTGAGCCTGTATCTCTGTCAGTGTCCACACTGTGTGAGCCTGTATCTCTGTCAGTGTCCACACTGTGTGAGCCTGTATCTCTCCCAGTGTCCACACTGTGTGAGCCTGTATCTCTCCCAGTGTCCACACTGTGTGAGCCTGTATCTCTGTCAGTGTCCACACTGTGTGAGCCTGTATCTCTCCCAGTGTCCACACTGTGTGAGCCTGTATCTCT
>CM059435.1:58114811-58176851 GCA_030390025.1 Squalus acanthias
GGGAGAGCGCGAGAGGGAGGGAGAGCGCGAGGGGGACCGACCGGGGAGAGAGAGAGAGGGGGGGAGGGAGAGAGAGGGGAGGGGGAGAGAACAAGGATTACATTGGATATACGGCACAGAAACAGGCCATTAGGCCCAACCAGTCCATGTCCGTGTTTATGCTCCACTCGAGCCTCCTCCCATCTTTTCGCATCTCACTATCAGCATTCCCTTCTCCCTCATATGCTTATCTAGCCTCCCCTTAAATGCATCTATACTATTCGCTTCAACCACTCCCTGTGGTTGCGAGTTCCACATTCTCACCACTCTCTGGGTAAAGAAGTTTCTTCTGAATTCCCTATTTTATTTCTTGCTGACTATCTTATATTGATGGTCTCTAGTTATGCTCTTCCCCACAAGTGGAAACATTCTCTCTGTATCTACTCAATCAATAATTTTGAAGACCTCTATTAGATCACCCCTCACAGCCTTCTCCTTTCAGGAGAAGAGAGATCCAGCCTGTTCATCCTTTCCTGATAGGTTTAACCTCACATTTCTGGTATCATCCTTAATCTTTTTTGCACCCTCTCCAGTGCCTCTATATCCTTTCTAAATATGGCGACCAGAACTGTTCACAGTATTCCGAATGTGGTCAAACCAAGGTTCAATACAGGTTTAGCATAACCTCTCTACTTTTCAATTTAATCCCTCTTGAAATAAACCCTAGTGCTTGGTTTTCTTTTGCTCTGGCCTTATTAACCTGCGTCACTACTTTTAGTGATTTGTGTATTTGTACTCCCAGATCCCTTTGCTCCTCTACCCTATTTAGATTCTTATTTTCCAAGTAATGTGTGAGCTCTATTTTTCTTACCAAAATGTAATGCCTCACATTTATCTGTGTTGAAATTCATTTGCCAATTATATGCCCATTCTGCAAGTTTATTAATGTCTTGTAATTTGTTGCAGTCCTCCTCAGTATTGACTATCCCCCCCAATTTGGTGTCACCCGCAAATTTAGAAATTGTGATTTTGATTGCAAAGTCTAAATCGTTAATATAAATTGAGAACAACATTGGTCCCAGCACTGATCCTTGTGGGAACCCACTAACCACCTTCTGCCACTCTGACTACCCTTCGCCCCCCACTCTCTGCTTTCTGTCTTGCAGCCAGCTAGCTATCCATTCTGCTACTTGTCCCCGGACTCTGCATTGCCCTGAGATTGAGAGAAAGAGAGACAGCAACAGACAGCAAAGATGGTTCTGATGGCCTTCACATTCAAACAGCTTGCAGGCACTCATTGTCCAGCTCTCTCGATAAATGGCTACTTCTGAAGAGCTTCCAGAACCTGTGGAACTGGAACTGAGCAACAGACCGGGCCTTCAGGAGAGGAGGAAAGAAAAATGAGGAACCTAAATCATATTTAGCCAGTGGGCTGCAGTACAATTGTGGGCCACACGAGGTCAATGAACACTGTTTACAAATACAGCCCAGCATCTCCCTCTCCTCAAACAAACTGCTGGCATTTCAGGTCAATCGGTTTTTATCACCTTAGTTTGTCTTACTGAATAAAACATCAATATTTAGTAGCCTGGTTAGATTTTCAGTGTTAATCATTACTTTAACATTTTAATTTAATTACATTTATTATTAAGTGAAGTTATTAAATTTATAAAATGTAATTCATTCAATATTGTTCCAGGAGGCATCATATCTGTCACGCATTAAAGATACTCCTGCCTAATTGGTCAGCTTGGCTCAGCTGTTTTTTTCCTCGGAGCAGAGAAGGCTGAGGGGGGACCTGATTGAGGTGTACAAAATTATGAGGGGCATAGATAGGGTAGATAGAAAGGAACTTTTCCCCTTAGTAGAAGGGTCAATAACCAGGGGGCATAGTTTCAAGGTAAGGGACAGGAGGTTCAGAGGGGATTTGAGGAAAAACTTTTTCACCCAGAGGGTGGTTGGAATCTGGAACTCACTGCCTGAAAGGGTGGTAGAGGCAGGAACCCTCACAACATTCAAGAAGCATTTAGATGAGCACTTGAAACGCCATAGCATACAAGACTACGGACCAAGTGCTGGAAAATGGGATTAGAATAGACAGGGCTTGATGGGCCGAAGGGCCTCTTTCTGTGCTGTATAACTCTGACTCAGCTGTTCAAGCCACAATCATTGGCCCATAATCCAGGCTGACACTCCAGTGAAGTGATGAGGGAGCGCCGCACCGTCGGAGGGACAGTACTGAGGGAGCTCTGTGCTGTCGGAGGGGCAGTGCTAAGGGAGCGCCGCACTGTCGGAGGGGCAGTACTGAGGGAGCGCCGGCACTGTCGGAGGGGCAGTACTGAGGGAGCGCGGCACTGTCGGAGGGGCAGTACTGAAGGAGCACCACACTGTCGATGGGGCAGTACTGAGGGAGCTGCTGCACTGTCGGAGGGGCAGTACTGAGGGAGCGCTGCACTGTCGGAGGGGCAGTACTGAGGGAGCGCCGCACTGTCGGAGGGGCAGTACTGAGGGAGCGCGGCACTGTCGGAGGGGCAGTACTGAAGGAGCACCACACTGTCGATGGGACAGTACTGAGGGAGCGCTGCACTGTCAGAGGGGCAGTACTGAGGGAGCGCCGCACTGTCGGAGGGGCAGTGCTGAGGGAGCGCTGCACTGTCAGAGGGGCAGTGCTGAGGGAGCGCTGCACTGTCAGAGGGGCAGTGCTGAGGGAGCGCTGCACTGTCAGAGGGGCAGTGCTGTGGGAGGGCTGCACTGTCGAATGGGCAGTGCTGAGGGAGCACCGCACTGTCGGAGGGGCAGTGCTGAGGGAGCGCCGCACTGTCGGAGGGGCAGTACTGAGGGAGCGCTGCACTGTCGGAGGGGCAGTACTGAAGGAGCACCACACTGTCGGAGGGGCAGTACTGAGGGAGCGCTGCACTGTCAGAGGGGCAGTACTGAGGGAGCGCCGCACTGTCGGAGGGGCAGTACTGAGGGAGCGCCGCACTGTCGGAGGGGCAGTACTGAGGGAGCGCCGCACTGTCGGAGGGGCAGTACTGAGGGAGCGCCGCACTGTCGGAGGGGCAGTACTGAGGGAGCGCTGCACTGTCGGAGGTACTGTCTGTCAGATGAGACGTTAAACCCAGGCCTTGCCTGCCCTCTCAGTTGGATGAAAAACATATCGTGGCACTATTCGAAGAGGAGCAGGGAAGCTCTATGGGATCGTGCTCTGCACAAATTAGCTGCTGCAGTTGCCTAAAGAAGAACAGTAACTACACTTCAACAAGTTTGTAAAGTACTTTGGGAGGTCCCGAGTAAAAGGTGTCATATAAATGCAAGTTCTTTCTTCTTCTAGTTCTTTCTGTGAAAAACAGCCAATACATAAAATAAAGAAGCTTCATTGCTGCATGTACCGTGTGGTTACTGAAATCATTCCAACAGTTACCATGTATTCATTGAATCAATACTGGTTAGCAGAGTAATGCAATATAAGTGTTCTGGTAACTTTGGTTAATACAAGAAACGAGGCATGTGGGGTTGGTGGGAATGCAGTAAATCTTCATTTAAATATGCATATTAGCAGCACTAAATATTGGAATTTGGTCACAACTCATTATTGGCCTGTAAATGACGACATAGAAAACAGAAAAAGGAATATTACCAACTGTTGTTTTAGGAACATAGGTGCAGGAGGCCATTCAGCCACTCAAGCCTGTTCCGTCATTTAATAAGATCATGGCTGATCTGTACCTCACTCGCTTTAGCTCCATATCCTTTGATACCCTTACCCAACAAAAATCTATCGCTCTCCAGCTTGAAATTTCCAATTGTTCCCCCGCATCCACAGCCTTTTGAAGCAGTGTTCTGGATTCCTACTACCCTTTGTGTGAAGAAGTGCTTCCTGATTTCCCTCCTAAATGGCCTAGCTCTAATTTTAAGATTATGTCCCCTCATTCTTCATTCCCCCGTTAAAGGAAATTGGTTCTCTGTATCTACCCTATCAAACCCTTTTAACATTTTAAACACATGAATAGATCACCTCTCAATCTTCCATACTCAAGGGAATACAACCCAAGTTTATGCTACCTGGCCTCATAATTTAACCCTCTAAGCCCTGTGATCATTCTGGTGAATCTGCGCTGCACTCCCTCCAAGGCCAATATATCCTTCCTCAGGTGCAGTGCCTAAAACTGAATGTAGTGCTCCAGATGGGGTCTGACCAACACTCTATATAACTGAAGCAAAACATCCTCCCCTTTGATATAAAGGCCAACATTCCATTTGCCTTTTTAATGAGTTTTGTACCTGTCTCCTAGTTTTGTACTTGGACTCCCAAATCCCTTTGCTCCTCTACAATTCCTAGTTTCTCACCATTTAGAAAATACTCGGATTTATCTTTCTTAGGTCCAAAGTCGATGACTTCATACTTGCCCAAATTAAACTCCATCTGAAATAGTTTTGCCCACTCACTTAATCTGTCTATGGCTCTTTGCAACTTCCTGCTCCCATCTGCACTACTTACTGTCCCTCCTTATTTAGTGTCATCTGCAAACTTTCATCTGCAACTCTTTATTCATTCAAGTCATTAATAAATATGGTGAAATGTTGAGGCCCCAGAACAGATCCCTGGGGAACACCACGCCTGCTTATCAGCGCAGTTAGTTCTTTATACAATTTGTTTTTGTATTTGCACCCCATGTCTCAGTCTCAGTCTGTAACGGCAGCTGCTATGTCTACTAATCGTATTGTGTGTAATACCATGCAGGGTTCAACCCTTTGAACTGGGGTCAGACAAAGTCTCTCACTTGCCTCAGATAGTCTCAAAACTTACCGCAATATCGCATCGCATTGAGAAATACCAAACTGGGGCTCCCCAGGTAAATCAGACACCAGTCTTCTACTTCCTGATGCCAGCCAGAAGGTCCCGGGCTCAATCCTTGGGCTCTGCAGATACCAGGCAGGGCAGCAGCTTGCGATATTACAATGGGGAAATTGCCAGGGGACCCTGCCCCTGAAGGCCAGTAGGGGACCCTCACTGGACTGTGGACATCGCTTGAGTTCAGGATGAGGCTCAACTGTGATATAAAGCCTGTCTAGACTTACTGTCTAGACTCAAACATGACTTGTAGTGGCAGCGGCAAAGCTCTGGCTGGCTGCTGGCACTGTGCAGCCAGTGCAAGAGTCAGTATTTCCAAGACAGCAGGAGAGACAAGTGGAACATCCATACAGACAGTTCTGTGCGATCCCCCGCCCACGGTTATTACCTAAAGAAATGGTTGTACTTTGGTGCAGAAAAGAATCCTCATGACTGCAACCACAAAGATAGCGCTCTGAAAACCTTCCACCCGTCTCAGCACAGGTGGATCCCAAGTTGTGCCGAGATGGCAGCCAGCGAACGCAGGGCAACGCGCTCAGGCACAGGGATATCCTACCCAAATTCTCACTTACCTTTTCGGGATGGCCACACTGATCCGAATTGGTTTCCCCCCCAGCCCCTTGGCATTCTGACACTCCTCCAGAGCCGCCTTCTGCTCAGATTCTTCGGCAAACCGGACAAACCCGTAGCCTCTGTAAAAGACAAAGGCACGTTCACAACTCCTGCCACTTGGGGTATGGTGGCATAGTGGTTATGTTACTGGACTAGTAATCCAGAGACCTGAACTAATAATCCGGAGACATGAGTTCAAATTCCACCACGGCAGCTGGGAAATTAAATTCAGTTAATTAAATGAATCTGGAATAAAAGGCTAGTATCAGTAATGGTGACCATGAAACTATCGGATTGTTGTAAAAACCCATCTGGTTCACTAATCCCCTGTGGGAAGGAAATCTGCCGCCCTTACCTGGTCTGGCCTATATGTGACTCCAGACCCACAGCAATGTGGTTGACTCTTAACTGCCCTCTGAAATGGCCGAGCGAGTCACTCAGTTGTAACAAATGCTACGACAAAGTCAGCACTGTGGGAGTACCTTCACCACACGGACTGCAGCAGCTCACCACCACCTTCTTGAGGGCAATTAGGGATGGGCAATAAATGCCGTCCTTACCAGCGACACCCACATCCCGTGAACGAATAAAAAAAAACTACGAAACACGCCTCCTGCTACTCCACCGGCCGCACCGAAACACACCGCGACACGCTTCCTGCCACACCGAAACGACACGCTTCCTGCCGCACCGAAACACACCGCAACGACACGCTTCCTGCCGCACTGAAACACACTGCAACGACACGCTTCCTGTCGCACCGAAACACACCGCGACACGCTTCCTGCCACACCGAAACACACCGCGACACGCTTCCTGCCGCACCGAAACACACGACACGCTTCCTGCCGCACCGAAACACACCACAACGACACGCTTCCTGCCACACCGCAACGACACACTTCCTGACACACCGCAACAACACGCTTCCTGCCGCACCAAAACACACCGCGACACGCTTCCTGCTGCACTGAAACACACAGCGACACGCTTCCTGCTGCACTGAAACACACAGCGACACGCTTCCTGCTGCACTGAAACACACAGCGACACGCTTCCTGCTGCACTGAAACACACAGCAACACGCTTCCTGCTGCACTGAAACACACAGCGACACGCTTCCTGCTGCACTGAAACACACAGCGCCACGCTTCCTGCTGCACTGAAACACACAGCGACACGCTTCCTGCTGCACTGAAACACACAGCGACACGCTTCCTGCCGCACCGAAACACACCGCAACGACTCGCCGAAACATGCTAGTGATGCATGAAAATGCAGCTGCAATTGAAGGGGAACAAAAGAAACAGAGACCATTTATGTTCAGTGTGAGCACAAAGCCACCGACCTGTTCTTGTTGTGGATGCTCACCATAGACCAGGCGTTTCCCGTGGAGATGGGGGAGTACAGAACTGATCCCAGGACAGTCTCAGGCGCCTGCTGGTGGCTGGTTTCAAAGCGGAACTGGCAGAAGCCTATGAGCCAGTTCTAGCATGTAATTTTTACTTATTCATTCTCAGGATGTGGGTGTCGCTGGCAAGGCCAGCATTTATTGCCCATCCCTAGTTGCCTTTGAGAAGGTGGTGGTGAGCCGCCCTGAACCGCTGCAGTCCGTGTGGTGAAGGTTCTCCCACAGTGCCGTTAGGGAGGGAGTTCCAGGATTTTCACCCAATGATGCACAAAAGGTAAACAGTACAAAAGGGCAAAAGCAAAATACTGCGGATGCTGGAAATCTGAAATAAAAACAGAAAATGCTGGAAATACTCAGCAGGTCAGGCAGCATCTGTGAAGAGAGAAACAAAGTTAACGTTTCAGGTCGATGACCCTTCGTCAGAACTGGAACAAAAGGGCACTTTTTTTTTTACATAAACGCAAATATATTTGCTTCCCACGAAGGTCAGTAGTGATCACTGGTTTTAGCGAGTATTCAGAAATGGAGCTCGGTCACACTGATCCTTCACACACAAACAGTGGTAGCGAATGTTCAGGCCACAACCCGCTGCTCCCAGCAAAAGGCTCCACATGCAAAGGAGGGAGTGGCCAAGGATCATAGTGCAGGAAACGAGCTGGGAAGGAGACAACATAGATCAGGAAGCCTTGGGATGCAGGAGATCAAGGTTTCCACAGTTTCAAAGTCTTGGAAATGGAGTTTAGCAGGGTACAGTGAGAGAGATTGGGACAGAGCTGGGAGTCTGGTCTGTGTCGGGGTATAGAGAAAGAGATCGGGACAAAACTGGGAGTCTGGTCTGTGTCGGGGTATAGTGTGAGAGATCGGGACAGAGCTGGGAGTCTGGTCTGTGTCGGGGTATAGTGAGAGAGATCGGGACAGAGCTGGGAGTCTGGTCTGTGTCGGGGTATAGTGAGAGAGATCGGGACAGAGCTGGGAGTCTGGTCTGTGTCGGGGTACAGTGAGAGAGATTGGGACAGAGCTGGGAGTCTGGTCTGTGTCGGGGTACAGTGAGAGAGATCGGGACAAGAGCTCAGAGTCTGGTCTGTGTCGGGGTATAGTGTGAGAGATCGGGACAGAGCTGGGAGTCTGGTCTGTGTCGGGGTATAGTGAGAGAGATCGGGACAGAGCTGGGAGTCTGGTCTGTGTCGGGGTATAGTGAGATCTCTCAGGACAAAGCTGGGAGTCTGGTCTGTGTCGGGGTACAGTGAGAGAGATCGGGACAAAACTGGGAGTCTGGTCTGTGTCGGGGTATAGTGTGAGAGATCGGGACAGAGCTGGGAGTCTGGTCTGTGTCGGGGTATAGTGAGAGAGATCGGGACAGAGCTGGGAGTCTGGTCTGTGTCGGGGTATAGTGAGATCTCTCAGGACAAAGCTGGGAGTCTGGTCTGTGTCGGGGTACAGTGAGAGAGATCGGGACAAAACTGGGAGTCTGGTCTGTGTCGGGGTATAGTGTGAGAGATCGGGACAAAACTGGGAGTCTGGTCTGTGTCGGGGTATAGTGAGAGAGATCGGGACAAGAGCTCAGAGTCTGGTCTGTGTCGGGGTACAGTGTGAGAGATCGGGACAGAGCTGGGAGTCTGGTCTGTGTCGGGGTATAGTGAGAGAGATCGGGACAGAGCTGGGAGTCTGGTCTGTGTCGGGGTATAGTGAGAGAGATCGGGACAGAGCTGGGAGTCTGGTCTGTGTCGGGGTATAGTGTGAGAGATCGGGACAAGAGCTGAGAGTCTGGTCTGTGTCGGGGTATAGTGTGAGAGATCGGGACAAGAGCTCAGAGTCTGGTCTGTGTCGGGGTACAGTGAGAGAGATCGGGACAGAGGTGAGAGTCTGGTCTGTGTCGGGGTAGTTTTTTTTCAATTCGTTTCTGGGATGTGGGCATCACTGGCAAGGCCAGCATTTATTGTCCATCCCTAATTGCCCTTGAGAAGATGGTGGTGAGCCACCGCCTTGAACCGCTCCAGTCCGTGTGGTGAAGGTACTCCCGCAGTCCTGTTAGGGAGGGAGTTCCAGGATTTTAGCCCAGCGACAATGAAGAATCGGAAATATACTTCCAAGTCAGGATGGTGTGTGACTTGGAGGGGAACTTGGAGGTGGTGGTGTTCCCATGCGCCTGCTGCCCTTGTCCTTCTAGGTGGAAGAGGTCACGGGTTTGGGAGGTGCTGCTGAAGAAGCCTTGGCGAGTTGCTGCAGTGCATCTTGTAGATGGTACACACTGCAGTCACGGTACACCGGTGGTGGAGGGAGTGAATGTTTAAGGTGGCGGATGTGGTGCCAATCAAGCGGGCTGTTTTGTCCTGGATGGTGTTGAGATTCTTGAGTGTTGTTGGAGCTGCACTCATCCAGGCAAGTGGAGAGTATTCCATCACACTCCTTACTTGTGCCTTGTAGATGGTGGAAAGGCTTTGGGGAGTCAGGAGGTGAGACACTCACTGCAGAATACCCAGCCTCTGACCTGCTCTTGTTGCCACAGTATTTATGTGGCTGGTCCAGTTAAGTTTCTGGTCAATGGTGACCCCCGAGGATGTTGATGGTGGGGGATTCGGCGATGGTAATGCTGTTGAATGTCAAGGGGAGGTGGTTAGACTCTCGCTTGTTGGAGATAGTCATTGCCTGGCACTTCTGTGGTGCGACTGTTACCTGCCACTTATCAGCCCAAGCTTGAATGTCATCCAGGTCTTGTTGCATGTGGGCATGGACTGCTTCATTATCTGAGGAGTTGCGAATGGCGCTGAACACTGTGCAGTCATCAGTGAACATCCCCATTTCTGACCTTATGTTGGAGGGAAGGTCATTGATGAAGCAGCTGAAGATGGTTGGGCCTAGGACACTGCCCTGAGGAACTCCTGCAGCGATGTCCTGGGGCTGTGATGATTGACCTTCAACCACCACAACCATCTTCCTTTGTGCTAGGTATGACTCCTGCCAGTGGAGAGTTTTCCCCCCGATTCCCATTGACTTCAGTTTTACTAGGGCTCCATGATGCCACACTCGGTCAAATGCTGCCTTGATGTCAAGGGCAGTCACTCTCACCTCACCTCTGGAATTCAGCTCCTTTGTCCATGTTTGGACCAAGGCTGTAATGAGGTCTGGAGCCGAGTGGCCTTGGCGGAACCCAAACTGGGCATCAGTGAGCAGGTTATTGGTGAGTAAGTGCCGCTTGATAGCACTGTTGAGGACACCTTCCATCACTTTGCTGATGATTGAGAGGAGACTGATGGGAGTGGTAATTGGCTGGATTGAATTTATCCTGCTTTTTATGGACAGGACATACCTGGGCAGTTTTCCACATTGTCGGATAGATGCCAGTGTTCTAGCTGTAATGGAACAGCTTGGCTAGAGGCGCGGCTAGTTTTGGAGCACAAGTCTTCAGGACGATAGCCGGGATGTTGTCGGGGCCCATAGCCTTTGCTGTATCCAGTGCGCTCAGCCGTTTCTTGATATCACATGAAGTGAATCGAATTGGCCGAAGACTGGCTTCTGTGATGGTGGGCACCTCAGGAGGAGGCCGATATGGATCATCCACTCGGCACTTCTGGCTGAAGATGGTTGCAAATGCTTCAGCCTTGTCTTTTGCATCACGTGCTGGGCTCTGTCATCATTGAGGATGGGGATATTCATGGAGCCTCCTCCTTCCGTTAGTTGTTTAATGGTCCACCACCATTCATGACTGGATGTGGTAGGACTGCAGAGCTTTGATTTGATCCGTTGATTGTGGGATCGCTTAACCCTGTCTATAGCATGCTGCTTCTGCTTTTTAGCATGCATGTAGTCCTGTGTTGCAGCTTCCCCAGGTTGGCACCTCATTTTTAGGTATACCTGGTGCTGCTCCTGGCATGCTCTTCTACACTCCTCATTGAACCAGGGTTGGTCCCCTGGCTTGATGGTAATGGTAGAGTGAGGGATATGCCGGGTCATGAGGTTACAGATTGTGGTGGAATACAATTCTGCTGCTGCTGATGGTCCACAGCGCCTCATGGATGCTCAGTTTTGAGCTGCTGGATCTGTCCTGAATCTATTCCATTTAGCACGGTGGTAGTGACGCACAACACGATGGAGGGTGTCCTCAGTGTGAAGACGGGACTTCGTCTCCACAAGGACTGTGCGTTGGTCACTCCTACCAATACATGGACAGATGCATCTGCGACAGGTAGATTGGTGAGGACGAGGTCAAGTAGGTTTTTCCCTCGTGTTGGTTCTCTCACCACCTGTCGCAGGCCCAGACTGGCAGTTATGTCCTTCAGGACTCGGCCAGCTCGGTCAGTAGTGGTGGTACCGAGCTACTCTTGGTGATGGACATTGAAGTCCCCCACCCAGAGTACATTCTGTGCCCTTGCTACTCTCAGTGCTTCTTCCAAGTGATGTTCAACATGGAGGAGTACTGATTCATCAGCTGAGGGAGGGCAGCAGAAGGTTTCCTTGCCCATGCTTGACCTGAAGCCATGAGACTTCATGGGGTCCAGAGTCAATGTTGAGGACTCCCAGGGCCACTCCTTCCCGACTGTATACCACTGTGCCGCCACCCCTGGTGGGTCTGTCCTGCCGGTGGGACAGAACATACCCAGGAATGGTGATGGAGGAGTTTGAGACATTGGCTGAAAGGTATGATTCTGTGAGTATGACTATGTCAGACCACAGCTGGAATACTGTGTGCAGTTCTGGTCGCCACACTATAGGAAGGATGTGATTGCATTGGAGAGGGTGCAGAGGAGATTCACCAGGATGTTACCTGGGCTGGAGCGCTTCAGCTATGAAGAGAGACTGGACAGGCTGGGGTTGTTTTCCTTAGAGCAAAGAAGGCTGAGGGGGGACCTGATTGAGGTGTACAAAATTATGAGGGGCATAGATAGGGTAGATAGAAAGGAACTTTTCCCCTTAGTAGAGGGGTCAATAACCAGGGGGCATAGTTTTAAGGTAAGAGGCAGGAGGTTTAGAGGGGATTTGAGGAAAAAAAAATTCACCCAGAGGGTGGTTGGAATCTGGAACTCACTGCCTGAAAGGGTGATAGAGGCAGGAACCCTCACAACATTCAAGAAGCATTTAGATGAGCACTTGAAACGCCATAGAATACAAGACTACGGACCAAGTGCTGGAAAATGGGATTAGAATAGACAGGGCTTGATGTCCTGCGCGGACACGATGGGCCGAAGGCCCTCTTTCTGTGCTGTATAACTCTATGACACTAGTCTGTGGGACAGATCTCCCAATTTTGGCACTAGTTCCCAGATGTTGGTGAGGAGGACTTTACAGGGTCGACTGGGCTGGGTGTGCTGTTGCCATGTCCGTAGCTGGTGCCGAGGTCGATGCTGGGTGGTCCGTCCGGTTTCATTCTTATTATTGTGTTTTGTAGCGCTTTTTTACAACTGAGTGGCTTGCTAGGCCATTTCAGAGGACACCATTTAAATATAGTACGAGAGATCGGGACAAAGCTGGGAGTCTGGTCTGTGTCGGGGTATAGTGAGAGAGATCGGGACAAGAGCTGAGAGTCTGGTCTGTGTCGGGGTATAGTGTGAGAGATCGGGACAAGAGCTGAGAGTCTGGTCTGTGTCGGGGTATAGTGTGAGAGATCGGGACAAAGCTGGGAGTCTGGTCTGTGTCGGGGTATAGTGAGAGAGATCGGGACAAGAGCTCGGAGTCTGGTCTGTGTCGGGGTATAGTGTGAGAGATCGGGACAAGAGCTGAGAGTCTGGTCTGTGTCGGGGTATAGTGAGAGAGATCGGGACAAGAGCTCGGAGTCTGGTCTGTGTCGGGGTACAGTGAGAGAGATCGGGAAAAGAGCTCGGAGTCTGGTCTGTGTCGGGGTATAGTGAGAGAGATCGGGACAAGAGCTCGGAGTCTGGTCTGTGTCAGGGTATAGTGAGAGAGATCGGGAAAAGAGCTCGGAGTCTGGTCTGTGTCGGGGTACAGTGAGAGAGATCGGGACAAGAGCTCAGAGTCTGGTCTGTGTCGGGGTATAGTGTGAGAGATCGGGACAAAGCTGGGAGTCTGGTCTGTGTCTGAGTATAGTGAGAGAGATCGGGAAAAGAGCTGAGAGTCTGGTCTGTGTCAACGATCAATGAGAGCCAAGAGGGAAAACCTACAACAAAAGTAACCATATATACCAGTAGGTAATGTCCAAAATAAAACTGACCGAGTAAAGCAGATAATTACCTGGAGTTTCCAAAGCTGTCAATCACCACCTTTGCTCCCCGGCAGGATTGGAACTTTTTTGAAAAGAAATCGTAGAGCTGGAAGTCATCGACTTCTGAAGTTAGGTCTCCAATAAATAGCGAGTATTCCTGGCTGAAATGACAAGCAACCAAGTGAACAGTGTGGAATAATCAGTGTTGGAACGAGGACCCAGAAGGGAGCACGTGTTAAATACAGGTTAGATGGCACAGTGGGACAGGGTGCTGTTCAGGTGAGAGATTTAAGGGTTATATGCATGTTAAATGGGAAAGTGGGCAGCAGAAAATAGGAGGAGTTGGCCATTCAGCTTCTCGAGCCTGTTCCGCGCCATTCAATTAGATCATGGCTGATCTGTATCTTAACTCCATCTACCCGCCTTGGTTCCGTAACCCTTAATACCCTTGCCTAACAAAAAGCTATCAATCACAGTTTAGAAGGTTCAATTGACCCCCAGCCTCAACAGCTTTTGGGGGGGGAAGAGTGTTCCAGATTTCCACTACCCTTTGTAAGAAGAAGTACTTCCTGACATCTCCCCGATCGGCCGAATTTTAAGGTTATGCACCTTTGTTCTGGACTCCCCTACCAGAGGAAATAGTTTCTGTCTATCAACCCTGTCAACTCCTTTAATCATCTTAGAATATACAGCACAGAAACAGGCCATTCAATCCAACCAGTTATTGTCACAATTAGAGCACCCAGCTACAACACTGGCATCTATCCGGCAATGTGGAAAACTGCCCAGGTATGTCCTGTGCCCTGTCCACAAAAAGCAGGACAAATCCAACCCGGCCAATTACCGCCCCATCACTCTCCTCTCAATCATCAGCAAAGTGATGGAAGGCATCATCGACAGTGCTATCAAGCGGCACTTACTCACCAATAACCTGCTCACTGATGCCCAGTTTGGGCTCCACCAAGACCACTCGGCTCCCGACCTCATTACAGCCTTGGTCCAAACATGGACAAAGGAGCTGAATTCCAGAGGTGAGGTGAGAGTGACTGCCCTTGACATCAAGGCAGCATTTGACCGAGTGTGGCACCAAGGAGCCCTAGTAAAACTGAAGTCAATGGGAATCGGGGGGAAAACACTCCACTGGCTGGAGTCATACCTAGCACAAAGGAAGATGGTTGTGGTGATTGAAGGTCAATCATCACAGCCCCAGGACATCGCTGCAGGAGTTCCTCAGGGCAGTGTCCTCGGCCCAACCATCTTCAGCTGCTTCATCAATGACCTTCCCTCCAACATAAAGTCAGAAATGGGGATGTTCGCTGATGACTGCACAGTGTTCAGTGCCATTCACAACACCTCATATAATGAAGCAGTCCATGCCCGCATGCAACAAGACCTGGATGACGTTCAGGCTTGGGCTGATAAGTGGCAGGTAACATTCGCGCCACACAAGTGCCAGGCAATGACCATCTCCAACATGCGAGAGTCTCACCTCCCCGTGATATTCAATGGGATTACCATCGCCAAATCCCCCACCATCAACATCCTGGGGAGTCACCATTACTTAACTGGACCAGCCACATAAATACTGTGGCAACAAGAGCAGGTCAGAGGCTAGGCATTCTGCGGTGAGTGTCTCACCTCCTGACTCCCCAAAGCCTTTCCACCATCTACAAGGCACAAGTAAGGAGTGTGATGGAATACTCTCCACTTGCCTGGATGAGGACAGCTGCAACAACACTCAAGAAGCTCGACACCATCCAGGACAAAGCAGCCCGCTTGATTGGCACCCCATCCACCACCTTAAACATTCACTCCCTCCACCACCGGCGTACCGTGGCTGCAGTGAGTGCCATCTACAAGATGCACTGCAGCAACTCGCCAAGGCTTGTTCAGCAGCACCTCCCAAACCCGCGACCTCTTCCACCTAGGAGGACAAGGGCAGCAGGCGCATGGGAACACCACCACCTCCAAGTTCCCCTCCAAGTCACACGTCATCCTGACTTAGAAGTATATCGCCGATCCTTCATCGTCACTGGGTCAAAATCCTGGAACTCCCTCCCTAACAGCACTGTGAGAGTACCATCACCACACGGACTGCAGCGGTTCAAGGTGGCGGCTCACCACCATCTTCTCAAGGGCAATTAGGGATGGGCAATAAATGCTGGCCTTGCCAGCGATGCCCACATCCCAGAAACAAATAAAAAACTATACCCCGACACAGACCAGAATCCCAGCTCAGTCCCGCGACGCCCACATCCCATAAACAAATTAAAAAAAACCTTAATCTTCTATATGCAAGGGAATATAAGCCTAATCTATGCAACCTGATTTCATAATTTAACCATTTTAGCCCCAGTATCATTCTGGTGAATCTGCGCTGCACCCCCTCCAAGGCCAGTATATCCTTCCTGAGGTCCAGTGCCCAGAACTGAATACAGTGCTCCATATGGTGTCTAACCAGAGCTCTGTACGGCTGTAACATAACTTCTTCCTCTTTGTAATTCAGCCTGAGATAAAAGCCAACATTCCATTAGTCTTTTTCATTATTTTTTGTACCTGTCCACTAGCTTTTAGCATTTTCTGTATTTGGAGCCCTAAATTTCTCTGCTCCTCCACAGTTCTGAGCTTCTCACCATTTAGAAAATACTCTGATTGATCTGTCTCAGGTCCAAAGTGGATGACCTCACACTTCCCTGCATTGAACTCCATCTGCCAGTTTTACCCACTCTCAATCTGTCAATGTCCCTTTGTAACTTTCTGCTCCCATCTACACTACTGACTGAGCCACCTAACTTGGTGTTGTCAGCAAACTTGGATATACAGCTCCCTATTCCTTCATCCAAGTCATTTATAAATATAGTGAAAAGCTGCAGCTCCAGTACTGATCCCTGGGGGCACCACCAGTCACATCCTGCCAATTGGAGCACATACCCATTATCCCTACTCTGTCTCCTACCTCCTAACCAATATCCTCTCGAAGCTAATAGGTTGCCTCCAATTCTACATGTTTTCATTGTTGTTAACAGTCTCTTGTATGGAACCTTACTGAATGCCTTTTGGAAGACATTACTTACCCTTCACAAATCCATGCTGGTTCTCTCTGATCAGCGCATATTTGTCCAAATGCTCAGTCACTCTGTCCCGAATAACAGATTCTAGTAACTTCCCCACAACTGACTTTAGAAATAGGCCTCTAATTTCCTAGTGTATCTCTCCTACCCTTCTTAAATCATGGCGCGACATTGGCAAATTTTCAATCCAAGGGACAATTCCTGAATCGAGTATGTTTTGGAAGATCATGACTAACCAACAACAATTTCCTCACCTACTTCTTTTAATACCGAGGTGGAATCCATCGGGTCCTGGAAATTTGTCTATCTTCAGTCTCATTAGTTTCTCCATCTCCATTTTTTGTTACTTATATTGAATTAGTTCCTCCTCTTGATTTATCTTTAGTTTTCCTTGTATCTCTGGTACTTTATCCTTATCCTCTACTGTGAAGACTGATACAAAGTAGCTATTTAGCAAGTCTGCCAGTTCCTAATTTTTAGTAACAATATCTCCTGCATCTGTCATTAAAGGGCCCACATTGCTCTAAGCCACCCTCTTTCTCCTAATATATATGTAAAAACTTTCAGTGTTGTCCTTGATATCCTCGCAAGCTTTTACTCGTCTTCCTTTTTGCAGCTCTTACTATTTTCTTTGTATCCCTTTGCTATTCTTTGCATCTCCCCCAGTCCGCGGGATCTCTACTGATCTTTACTTTTGTATAAGCCTTTTAAATCTAGACTTTTTTTTATTCGTTTATGGGATGTGGGCGTCGCTGGCAAGGCCCAGCATTTATTGCCCATCCCTAGTTGCCCTTGAGAAGGTGGTGGTGAGCCGCCTTCTTGAACCGCTGCAGCCCGTGTGGTGAAGGCACTCCCACAATGTTGTTAGGGAGGGAGTTCCAGGATTTTGACCCAGCGACGATGAAGGATCGGCGATATATTTCCAAGTCAGGATGGTGTGTGACTTGGAAATATATCCAGGTCGCGGGTTTGGGAGGTGCTGCTGAAGAAGCCTTGGCGAGTTGCTGCAGTGCATCTTGTAGATGGTACACACTGCAGCCACGGTACACCGGTGGTGGAGGGAGTGAATGTTTAAGGTGGTGGATGGGGTGCCAATCAAGCGGGGCTGCTTTGTCCTGGATGGTGTTGAGCTTCTTGAGTGTTGTTGCAGCTGCACTCATCCAGCCAAGTGGAAGGTATTCCATCACACTCCTTACTTGTGCCTTGTAGATGGTGGAAAGGCTTTGGGGAGTCAGGAGGTGAGACACTTGCCGCAGAATACCTAGCCTCTGACCTGCTCTTGTTGCCACAGTATTTATGTGTCTGGTCCAGTTAAGTTTCTGGTTAATGGTGACCCCCAGGATGTTGATAGTGGGGGATTTGGCGATGGTAGTGCCGTTGAATGTCAAGGGGTGGTGGTTAGACTCTCGCTTGTTGGAGATAGTCATTGCCTGGCACTTCTGTGGCGCGAATGTTACCTGCCACTTATCAGCCCAAGCCTGAACGTTGTCCAGGTCTTGTTGCATGCGGGCATGGACTGCTTCATTATCTGAGGAGTTGTGAATGGCGCTGAACACTGTGTTGTCATCAGCAAACATCCCCATTTCTGACCTTATGTTGGAGGGAAGGTCATTGATGAAGCAGCTGAAGATGGTTAGCCCTCGGACACTGCCCTGAGGAACTCCTGCAGCGATGTCCTGGGGCTGTGATGATTGACCTTCAATCACCACAATCATCTTCCTTTGTGCTAGGTGTGACTCCAGCCAGTGCAGCGTTTTCCCCCTGATTCCCATTGACTTCAGTTTTACTAGGGCTCCTTGATGCCAAACTCGGTCAAATGCTGCCTTGATGTCAAGGGCAGTCACTCTCACCTCACCTCTGGAATTCAGCTCCTTTGTCCATGTTTGGACCCAGGCTGTAATGAGGTCGGGAGCAGAGTGGTCCTGGCAGAACCCAAACTGGGCATCATTGAGCAGGTTATTGGTGAGTAAGTGCTGCTTGATAGCACTGTCGATGACACCTTCCATCACTTTGCTGATGATTGAGAGTAGACTGATGGGGCGGTAATTGGCCGGGTTGGATTTGTCCTGCATTTTGTGGACAGGACATACCTGGGCAGTTTTCCACATTGTCGGATATCTCAGTTCCCTTGCTGACCAAGGTTGTTTCATTACACAAGTAGAACTCTTGCCCTTTCAGTGTATGTACAGGCCTTGGATTCTACCAAATCTCCCACTGTTCATCAGTCGTTTCATCAGTTAATAATTCTGCCCAATCTATTGTGGTCAATTCCTGCCTCATTCCCTCCAAAATCAGCTTTATCTAAATTTAAAACCTTGGCTCGTGACTCACCCTTCTCCCTCTCAAACCTAATATAGAATTAGATCATATTATGGTCACAGTTAGATAGGTGTTCCTTTACCGTTAGATTATTGACTAATTCAATCTCATTACTAAATCTAAAATGGCCTGTTCTCTTGTTGGTTCAAGAACATATTGTTCCAGAAAATTGTCCTGAATACACTCAATAAAATAGGTGTGCTAATCAGGAGAGATCGAGGGGTTAGAGTGCGTGTTAAATGGGACAGGGTGTGATCGGGAGAGAGATCGAGGGGTTAGAGTGTGTGTTAAATGGGACAGGGTGTGATCGGGAGAGAGATCGAGGGGTTATAGTGTGTGATAAATAGGACAGAGAGTGATCGGGAGAGGTCGAGGGGTTAGAGTGTGTTAAATAGGACAGAAAGTGATCAGGAGAGGTCGAGGGGTTAGAGTGTGTGTTAAATAGGACAGAGTGATCAGGAGAGGTCGAGGGGTTATAGTGTGTGATAAATGGGAGAGAGAGTGATCAGGAGAGGTCGAGGGGTTAGAGTGTGTGATAAATGGGACAGAGTGATCAGGAGAGGTCGAAGGGTTAGAGTGTGTTAAATGGGACAGAGAGTGATCGGGAGAGAGGTCGAGGGGTTAGAGTGTGTTAAATAGGACAGAGAGTGATCGGGAGAGGTCGAGGGGTTAGAGTGTGTTAAATAGGACAGAGAGTGATCGGGAGAGAGGTCGAGGGGTTAGTGTGTGTTAAATAGGACAGAGAGTGATCAGGAGAGGTCGAAGGGTTAGAGTGTGTTAAATGGGACAGAGAGTGATCGGGAGAGAGGTCGAGGGGTTAGAGTGTGTTAAATAGGACAGAGAGTGATCGGGAGAGGTCGAGGGGTTAGAGTGTGTTAAATGGGACAGAGAGTGATCGGGAGAGAGGTCGAGGGGTTAGAGTGTGTTAAATAGGACAGAGAGTGATCGGGAGAGGTCGAGGGGTTAGAGTATGTTAAATAGGACAGAGAGTGATCGGGAGAGAGGTCGAGGGGTTAGAGTGTGTTAAATAGGACAGAGAGTGATCAGGAGAGGTCGAGGGGTTAGAGTGTGTTAAATAGGACAGAGAGTGATCGGGAGAGGTCGAGGGGTTATTGCCAGCCCAGTGCATGGCTGCAGTAAAAGGGTGAATACAGAGCAGGGAGCGTTAGGAGAGGGAGAGAGAAGAGATCTAAGGAGGCTTATTGCTGCCATGCAGGGTGTTGGTCAGACCCCCATATGGAGTTCTGTACTGGGCACGATTGATAGAAAGGGCATTGATTACTGCGCCCGAAAGGGCACAGAGGCAATAACGGTGAATCTGGGGGTCAGGAATACAAGTTATGGGGAGATGTTCAGGAATTTGGGGTTTGTTTTCCGAATTTAAGCTTTCATTACGAAGGAACAGACAAAGCCAATCCAGACAAAGCCAATCCAGACAAAGCCAATCCAGACAAAGCCAATCCAGACAAAGCCAATCCAGACAAAGACAATCCAGACAAAGACAATCCAGACAAAGACAATCCAGACAAAGACAATCCAGACAAAGCGAATCCAGACAACTGTTCATTGTGGTGAAAGGTTCAAACCCAAAGTTAGAAAGTCAAGAATAAGAGAAATCAGAAAGAAAGTCACAGCTGATGTTACAAGGGAAGATTGGTGAAGTGAGCAGCCTTGTTGGGGGCCATCTATGAAAAGGCATAGGCTTTTTGGACCCAGTGGCTTTTCCCAAAAATAAAAATTCTTATGTTTGAACTCTGTTCCTTCCTGGTTCTAACCCCCTCCCTCCTGTGAAGGATTTGTCCAACTTGTGCACAATCGATGACTATCTGATGCGATAAAACAGCTCGGAGCCGCAATTCTATCATTATTTATTGCTGAGTGGCCTGAAGGTATGGCAGGTTGGTGGTGGGGAACAGATCAGCCCAGTGATGTGTGATGTCAGGCCACCGGAGGTCAGCACTGAAGACCACACTCCAATGGGAAGAGAAGAGCAGAGTGTGTGGGAGTGGTTTGGGGAGTATTGTATTCAAACAATGCTGGCTTCACCACCCGACAGAAACCTGGATATTATTACCCTGGAGAGGAACAGTGCCTGTAGGAAAGATGGCTTTGGGTTTGGTTTCTTTGAAATGAGGATACATCAAGGTGACCTATTTGAAGTCTTCCAGGTCACAAAGGGAACTGATAAAGCTGACCCAGGCCTAGAATTTCCCTTCGATTTACCGGACAATAAATTGAAGTATTTTATACCATCAGCTGTCTGGGGAGAGCGACGCAGTTTGATTTGATGCCCCATGCCGCAATGGTAGGGACTTCGGGACCAGCCTCCGAATTCAGCGCATTTCTCTGAAGAATCACTGAACAACCCCCTAACCAGTCCCTGCAATGACCTCCAGTGAGTCAGGAGCACCCCCGTTCTTCAACATTCCACGAACATGAGCGACAGTCATACAAACCAATTTACCTTCCATCGGGATGCTTCCCATAAGTAGAATAGTTTAACTTGAACCTTTTCGGCTGTAAAATTAAGAAAACACATTGAACACCTGGAAAATTTAAACTGAAACTTTCACCAATAAATTAGACTTGTTGGAACAAATGTGGCACCTCAACCTTTCCGTGAAAAGATTTTAGCCCAGGGCCCCACCTGAACAATACCAGGCACAGCGTACTGGAGCTGTGGGTCTCAGCAGGTAACCTCTCGCTGGCATTTTATTCATAGGAGCAAATGAATAATCCTTGCACTTCAGGATCACCATTTCAAGCAATACCAACATCAAGGGCTTTCCTCCCAGTCTGAGCCTGGGGAGGGGCCAAAGGAGGAAAGTAGTGTTGTGGAGCCTGCACCTGAAAGAAAGATTTTTTATGGCCATGTGATTGGGCACAAAATACCTTTTGGCGGGTGGGGGCAGAGTAAGGTTTATTGCAATATGATTGGTGAAGTTAAAAAAATAACCAATTCGAAAGGAGAAAACCAAAGACCACGAATGAGGAAGACGGCAATTTATAATAGACAGAAAGCTAAAGATAGAGTGATGGACAGATGGAGCAGAGGTAGGTAGATAGGGGGACAGTGGTAGAGTGGTTCCACCTCTGTTACCCATGTCCTAACTCGCACTAAGTCCCGTTCACCCATTCAAAATTTTGCGCACGCGCGGTTTTTCTATTTAAAAGCCGGCTCACCGGCAGCGCGGGACCTTCAGAGCCCTGCCTGACCGCGCAGCTTAAAAAGAACATTGCCATCACCCCTGTGCTCACTGACCTACACTGGCTCCCGGTGGCAACGCCGCGATTTTTAAATTCGCATCTTTGTTTTCAAATCCCTCCATGGCCTCGACCCCCCTCCCTATCTCTGTAACCTCCTCCAGCCCTACAATCATTAGAGATCTCTGCACCACTCCAATTCTGGACTCCTCGGCATCCTGATTTTAATCGCTCCACCATTGGAAGCCTTCAGCTGTCCAGGCCCTAGGTTCTGCAATTCCCTCCTTAAGCCCCTCTGCCTCCCTCTCCTCCTTTAAGACGTACCTTAAAACCTACCTCTTTCCTGTCCTAATATCTCCTTATGTGGCGCGGTGTCAAATTTTGTTTGATAACATTCCTGTAAAGAGGCTTCGGTCGTTTTACTACGCTGTATAAATGCAAGTTGTTGTTGTAGAATGATGGACAGAAAGGTAGATAGAGGTAGAAAGAAAGTGTTAAAGAGGGACAGTCAGAGGGGTAGATGGGAGTACTGGCTTCTGGCTGATTTTAAATCTACAAGTTTGAGTGCTCATCGTGGAGGTTAGCGATGTACATAGTGGAATGCAGCCACTGATCTACACCCCAGCCCTGAGCACAGCTCACGCCTACACATTGAGGGCAGTGACGCTTTATGCCACGCGGAAGTGGCTACAGGTCTTGTTAAATTCTGCTGAGATATTCTTTAAATCCTAGAAATGTCAGCACAAAAGGAAGCAATTGACTATCAGGTGTGCATCAGTGTCAGCTCTACACCAGATCACAAAGGGACGCAAAGAAGAACAGGCCAATGGAGTGAGAGGACCTGGTATTAAACACTCAGAACAGGGAGAAGATTCTTCAAATGCAAGCAGACAAAAAATAAATCCACATATGGGAAAGGAAGTCTGTGGTAGGGAAGAAGCAAGAGTACAAAATCTCATCCCTTCTCCACAGACCTCCTTTCTTTAAATAATTTATATATCCTGTCCATTTATATTTTTGTCAGCTTGCATCTGCTAAATCTTCTCCAGCTATTTTTGCAGGAAGGGAGGTTAGTATTTTTGTAGAAAAAAAGTCCAACACTTTTTCGGAGTAGATTCTTCTCTGTACAAAAGTGAAGAGTACTTCCTGCACAAAACACTGCCTCAGCTTCTCATTTCCCTTTGATCATCACGATGCCACAGCTCGGCAGTGATGGGGCAGTTTGTATTAATGCACACGATGGAAACCCAGGACTCAGCACGTCTGGTCACATGGGCCGTGCGGCCCATCTCCCTTCACCCAATACCCTCAGCAGACTTGTTGCTCGAGGTGACGAGGGTGCCCCACCCCCACAGCCCGTCCCTGTGGAATACCAAACAAGCTCAAGGAATGCAGCCGGGTGGTGCAGTAATCCCAGGTTCCCACAGATAGAAGTGCTCAGTAAGATTATGGATCCTGCAAGTTTTTCTCTCCCCCTGCCTTTTGCTGTGGGGGAAGTGCCTGGCCTCCACTGGGCACCCGCCAGGAGCTCAGAGAGTGCAGCCTTGAACCGAGTCCCATCGCCCCACGGGTGAGGGCGATCCTCGAGCAAGAGGGGATTGTCGGCCTTGTACAAAGCCGCATCTGCATCAGTTCTTGTTTCAGGATTGGGAGAGAGGGTGTGTGTGAGCCTGCTCCCTGCTGTTTACACCGCTGCAGAATCACACACACACATACCAAAAGCTGCTTTTACCAGCCTGCCGCCAGGGCAAGGGAGCCAGGCGCAGCACGGTGATCAGCAGCTCAAAGACACGGTCTCCCGGAATGCCAACCAACAAAAAGCAGCTGAAAAGTTAGTGAGGGATCTTGACTTACAGCATTGGAGCCCGGGAGTGGTTTTCCGTTCAGTTTATGTAACGCGACATCAGCGCTCGATTGATCGGGAAACTCCACAAAGCAGTACCCAGCCGGCCCTCTGCACAAACAACAAACTACAATCAGTGACGCAGGTTTGAGGAGCCTGTAAACCCAGAGAACACAATTCAATCAGCATTGGGGTGCAATATTCCTCTCTCCCAATGTTCGCCCTTCCTCTCGAAGTTTCTGACTCGCGCCTCTGTACAGTTCCACACGGGTACTTCTCATTATTGCTCTGCAAGCCCAGACACTGAGCATCAGCAGTCGATCCAACTACAGGTGGAATCACCACCAAGCCCGATTCTGTCCTCATCCAGCAGCTACACTGCATACATTCCAGTGGGGTCTCCAGGGACGCAGCATTTGGAGTGGATTTCCACCCCTCTAGCCCAGCAGCACCCCAACTGCCAACCTGGCAGAGACCCGTTAGCTCAGCACAGATCAGGGCTCACACCTTCCCTCATCTGTATGGTCCAGTGCCTTCATTCAGCAGCCCATTGGCACAGTTCGATCCAGGTGCTGGAATATCACCAAGCTGCAAAAACAGGACAGTCCTGACCAACATTTAGCGGAGCTGAGTTGTCGCTTTCCAGCACCCCACAACCTCCCCCCACCACACCCCACCCAGCCCCTGCCAAAACACTCAGTATGTCTGGCAGCGTCTGTGGAGAGAGGAAGGTAGGGTTAGTGTTTCAGGTAAAGAAAAGACTTGCATGTATAGAGCTCTTTCCACATTTTCAAAATATCCCAAAGTGTTTTAACAGCCAATGAAGTACTTTGAAGTGTCGTCACTGTTGTAATGCAAGAAACGTGGCAGCCAATTTCCACACAGCATTGTGACGATAACCAGATAATCTGTTTTTAGGTATTGGTCTGGTCTATATGTGACTCCAGACCCACAGCAATGGGGCTGACTCTTAACTGCCCTCTGAAATGGCCTAGCAAGCCACTCAGTTGTAACAAACCGCTACGAAAAACAATAATAATAAAAAAACTGGACGGACCACCCGGCATCAACCTCGGCACCAGCTATGGACACGACAACGGCACACCCAGCCCAGTCGACCCTGCAAAGTCCTCCTCACTAACATCTAGGGACTTGTGCCAAAATTGGGAGAGCTGTCCCACAGACTAGTCAAGCAACAGCCTGACATAGTCATACTACAGAATCATACCTTTCAGCCAAAAACCCAAACTCCTCCATCACCATCCCTGGGTATGTCCTGTCCCACCAGCAGGACAGACCCACCAGGGGTGGTGGCACAGTGGTATACAGTCGAGAGGGAGTGGCCCTGGGAGTCCTCAACATTGACTCTGGACCCCATGAAGTCTCATGGCTTCAGGTCAAGCATGAGCAAGGAAACCTCCTCCTGCCCTAGCCCTGAACTCGCATTTCTCCAGTTTCTCTCTGATCTCCCCTCTTGACCTCTCCACGCTCATCTTGTCCACGAAACCCACTTCTTGCTCCTGCGATCCTATTCCCACTAAACTGATCACCCAACTTCCTTTTCTGGCTCCCATGTTAGCTGACATTGTTAACGGTTCGCTCTCCTCAGGTACTGTCCCCCTCTCCCTCAAATCTGCCGTCTTCACCCCCTCCTCAAAAAACAACCCCTGACCCCTCCGTCCTTGCAAACTACTGCCCCATCTCCAACCTCCCTTTCCTCTCCAAAGTCCTTGAACGCGTTGTCGCCTCCCAAATCCGTGCCCATCTTTCCCCCAACTCCATGTTTGAATCCTCCAATCCGGTTTCCGTCCCTGCTACAGTACCGAAACAGCTCTCATCAACCCGGGGAGGGGAAGGGTCGAGCCCGGGGAGGGGAGGAGGGGGGGGACGCGAGCCCGGGGAGGGGGCTGGGGGCGACGAGCCCGGGGAGGGGCTGGGGGCGGCGACCCCGGGGAGGGGAGGGGGCGGCGAGCCTGGGAGGGGAGGGGGCGCGAGCCGGGAGGGAGGAGGGGGGGACGCGAGCCCGGGGAGGGGAGGGGGCGGCGAGCCCGGGGAGGGGAGGGGGGGGGGGCGGCGACCCCGGGGAGGGGAGAGGGGGAAGGGGCGAGCCCGGGGAGGGGAGGGGAGAGGCGAGCCCGGGGAGGGGAGAGGGCGACCCCGGGGAGAGGAGAGGGCGACCCCGGGGAGGGGAGGAGAGGGGCAACCCCGGGGAGGGGAGGAGAGGGGCAACCCCGGGGAGGGGCGAGCCCGGGGAGGGGAGAGGCGGGGCGGCGACCCCGGGGAGGGGAGGGGGGGGGGGCGCGAGCCCGGGGAGGGGAGAGGGCGACCCCGGGGAGGGGGGGGGGGGGCGGTGAGCCCGGGGAGGGGGAGAGGGGGGAGGGGCGAGCCCGGGGAGGGGAGAGGGGGGAGGGGAGGGGCGAGCCCGGGGAGGGGAGAGGACGGGGGAGAGCGCCGGGAGGGGAGGGGGGTGGGGGCAAGTGAGCCTGTCTTTCAGTACTGTGATGCTCACAGACAATTCAGCATTATCACAGACAACAGTCCCCAAAACCTAGATATGATTCTGTGCTGTACCGTGAACCTTGTAAAAGTCTCATCAAAAAGTAAAAGCCTGTCAGAGAAAGTCCAGCACTTTCTACACGTCAGTGAATGGAAAATACACTCGTGTAAATCTGTACATATGCTCTGCCGTGTAACATTGAATAAGTGAACTGCCATTACCCAGTAATTCTGTTTCGAATGATTTTCACACCAACCACTTTTTGTCCCATTGCGGAAAAGGCTTCTTTGATGAAGTCAACATCCATATGGGGCTCCAACTGAAACAAGACGAGGAGATAGTTACACACCAAATCCAATGCAGAGTTTCAAGCTAAACTTTCTAAGCGATGGACAGATTGTTTAGTGAGTTTCTCAGATGGCTCAAAGATTTCCTTTTTTTTTAAAAAACCTATTTGTTCCTTTGAATCTTACGCTCATCAGCATAAAGAACAGCAGTGAACACTTCAAGCATCCAGTATTAACGCCACCTGCTGCTAGGTCAGGTATCGCATGGGTTACTCTGTCTCAGAAATCCACCTCAGCCTCTGCCTTAGTCAGATGTCTCTTACTGCACCATTTCTCACAGTAGCCGTTCCGTGACCTTTGTTGAGTGAGTGCCGGTTGGTGCTGGATTCGGGGCAGTTTGCTGCTGTGTGAACTGGATTGACAATCTCCCAAACTCATTCCGTGTAGGACTCCTGCAGCCAGTCAGTCAGGTGAGGCAATCAACCCATCAGGCTGGGTCCGATTTGAGTGATTTATCTGTTTAACATTCGCAAGACTGCATTAATGCTGAGAAGGGTGGTATAGTTGCTCAGCACTTCTCACTAACAGCTTCTGCAGTCCTCCACCCTTTATTCCAAGGAATTTTAGTTTCTTTTAAATTTTTCTTAGACGCAGGAAGAAACAACCAGAAAGCACGAGTTACTTGTACTTTCACTGATCGATCAAATCACGAGAATCAGTTATCGCTGCTGCCGGGGGGAAGCAAACCGAAACACATGCTGAGACATTCGGTGGGGTTCAGCAGAAGGAGTCCACCTCGGGAGTTGACCCTCAGCAAGTGGCAACAACAGGGGTCACGCAGAAGAATGTCAATGATGGAGAGAAGGAAATAATAACATGGAGAAGGAAAGGGATAAAGTGGAGAGAGAGAGAAGCAAACGAGAGAGAAATAACAACAGAAAATGCTGGAAACACTCAGCAGGCCAGGCAGCATCTGTGGAGAGAGAAACAGAGTTAACGTTTCAGGTCTGGGACCCTTCATCAGAACTGGAAAAAGTTAGGGAAGTAACAGGTTTTAAGCAGATGCAGAGGCAGGGAAAGGGGGTGGGGGGCAGGGGAGGAAGGAGCTAAAGGCACAGTCTGTGCTAGGATTGAACTCAGGAGAGATAAAATGTTCAAAATAGGGATTGCATGAATCATCAACAGCTGCCACCTGAAAAAATGGGGGGGGGGGTTATAGTCTGAAATTGTTGAACTCTATGTTGAGTCCAGAAGGCTGTAAAGTGCCTAATCGAAAGATGAGGTGCTGTTCCTTGAGCTTACGTTGAGCTTCATTGGAACAGTGTAAGAGGCCGAGTTCAGAGGGGGAGCGGAGAATTAAAGTGACAAGCGACTGGAAGCTCGGGGTCACCCTTATGGACTGAACGGAGGTGTTCCACAAAGCGGTCACCCAATCTGCGTTTGGTCTCCCCAATGTAGAGGAGACCACATCGTGAGCAGTGAATACAGTATACTAAATTGCAAGAAGTACAAATAAATCACTGTTTCACCTGGAAGGAGTGTTTGGGGCCCTGGACAATGGGAAGGGAGGAGGTGGTAAAAGGGCAGGTGTTGCATCTCCTGTGCTTGCACAGGAAGGTGCCGTGGGGGAGGGGGGCTGTTGGGGGTGGTAGAGGAGCGGTCCCTACAGAATGCTGAAAGGGGAGGTGAGGGGAAGATGCGTTTGGTGGTGGGATCACGCTGGAGGTGGCGGAAATGGCAGAGGATGATCCGTTGAATGTGGAGGCTGGTGGGGTGAAAGGTGAGGACAATGGGAACCCTATCGTGGTTCCGGGAGGGAGGGGCCGGGGTGAAGGCAGAAGTGCAGGAAATGGAACGGACACGGTCGAGGGCCGTGTCATCCACAGTAGAGGGGAATCCTCGGTTGAGGAAAAAGGAAGACATATTGGAAGCACTGGTATGGAAGGTGGCATCGTCAGAGCAGATGCGGCGGAGACGGAGAAACTGGGAGAATGGAATAGAGTCCTTACAGGAAGCGGGGTGGGAGGAAGTGTAGTCCAGGTAGCTGTGGGAGTCAGTGAGAAAAAGAGAATCTTCATTAAGGGATAGAAAGAAGAAAATCAATGTTTTGCTTCCTTTACAAAGGAACTTGTCAGTTCAATACATATATAGCGGGACTTCCTACAGATGGACCTCATCTAATCAGGGTGGACCAGCTTAAGAATCACAGTGTTCAGTGGATTAACAATATCTTGGTAAAGATTTTACTTCTCACAGCTCAACAGTGATATTGGGCTATTGTACAGAAGGAGTGAGATTGATGCATCTTTTCCAGACAAACCAGTCTCAGTAATATACTGGAACATACTTAACATGGCAAAGAACTTCCACAAGTTAGCTGGCAATCCAGGAGTAGACTGCCGAGAAGCCCTTCTGTAGAGTTATGACCTTTCCAGGGAGATGTACTGGAAGAGTGAGGAGACTTGGCCTATATTCCATAGAGTTTAGAAGAATGAGAGGTGATCTAATTGAAACATAAAATTCTTAAGGGGCTTGACAGGGTTAATGCTGAGAAAATGTTTCCCCAGGCTGGGGAATCTAGAACATGAGGTCACAGTCTCAGAATAAGGGGTCGGCCATTAAAGACTGAGATGAGGAGAAATTTCTTCACTCAGTGGGTGGTGAATCTTTAGATTTCTCTACCCCAGAGGGCTGTGGAGGCTCAGTCGTTGAGTATTTCAAGACAGAGGTCGATAAATTCTTGGGAATCAAGGGATATGGGGATAGTGCGGGAAGGTGGAGTTGAGGTAGAAGATCAGCCATGATCTTACTGAATGGCGGAGCAGGCTCGAAGGGCCAAATAGAGTCATAATGGCACAGAAGGAGGCCATTCGGCCCATCGAGTCCATGCCAGCTCTCTGTAGAGCAATCCAGTCAGTCCCATTCCCCCGCTCTATCCCCATAGCCCTGCACGTTTATTTCCCTCAAGTGCCTATCCAGTCTCCCCTTGAAAACATCGAGTGCATCCACTTCCACCACTTCCGTCAGCAGCGAGTTCCAGGTCATCACCACTCGCTGCATAAAAAAGTTTTTCCTCACATCCCCCGTGTATCTCTTGCCCAAAACCTTAAATCTGTGTCCCCTAGTCCTTGTACCATCAACTAGTGGGAACAGCCTTTCCCCGTCTAGCCTATCCAAACCCGTCATAATCTTGTACTCTTCTATCAAATCACCCCTCAACCTCCTTTGCTCTAAATGAAAAGAAATCCAGCTTCTCCAACATGTCCTTATAGCCAAGATCCCCCATCCCCAGAACCATTCTGGTAAATCTCCTCTGCACCCTCTCAAGGGCCTTCACATCCTTCCTAAAGTGTGGTGACCAGAACTGGACGCAATACTCCAGTTGTGGCCTAACCAGCGCTTTATAAAGGTTCAGCATAACTTCTCTACTTTTCTACTCAATACCTCTATTTATGAAGCCCAAGATCCCATATGCTTTGCTAACCACTCTCTCAATATGTCCTGCCACCTACAGGGACCTATGCACATTAACTCCCAGGTCCCTCTGTCCCTGCACACACTTTAAAACTGTGCCATTAAATGTATATTGCCTCTCCCTGTTCCTTCTGCCAAAATGCATCACCTCACACTTCTCTGTATTAAATTCCATCTGCCACTTGTCTGCCCATTCTGCTAGCCTTTCTATGTCCTGTTGCAGTCGATTGGTATCATCCTCACTGTTTGCCACATCCCCAAGTTTGGGGTCATCGGCAAATTTAGAAATTCTACTCTGTATTCCAATATCCAGGTCATTTATATATATCAAAAAAAGCAGTGGCCCCAGCACTGACCCTTGGGGAACACCACTGTCTACCATCCTCCAGTCTGAAAAACAGCCATTTACCACAACTCGCTGTTTTCTGTCCTTAAGCCAATTCCTTATCCAAGCTGCCACTGACCCACCTATTCCATGAGCCTCAATTTTGTTAACCAGAATTCTATGTGGTACTTTGTCAAACGCCTTCCGAAAATCCATGTAGACAACATCCATTGCATTCCCACTGATGTTAAACTGACCGGCCTGCAGTTACTAGGCTTGTCCTTACACCCTTTCTTGAACAATGGTGTCACATTTGCCACTTTCCAATCCTCAGGCACCTCCCATGGCCTACTCCTGCTCATATTTTTTATAAGCCTTGGTCCAATGGCTCCTCGTGCTTTACTCTCGCGCTCAGCAGTTAACTGTCACCAATAGAGCGGCTTCTCCTGATGTTGAGGGAAGCAACCGTACTGTCAATTAACTGTGTTCTTTTCCTTTTGGCAACCAAACCATTGGCTGCTTACTGAGACATGGCGCAGGGAAAGAGAATCAGTGTGTTTATTCTATTTCTGGGTCCATCTTACACTGGTCCTCTGCTTTACTGCCACATTCTCAATTCTGTTTTAACCATCTCCTGTTCTCCACTTTACTGGCCATTCTATTTCAGTTTCTGTGTGCATGCTTGTGTTTTTTCCCTCTTCCCTTGTTCTGCTCCTTTTTAAAATCTCTCCACAGCTGCTGCCTAACCTGCTGAGTGGCTCCAGATTCCTGTGTTTGTTTCAGATTTCCAGCATCAGCAGTATTTTGCTTAATGTTTTCTGTGTTCTTAGGTGATTTTGGAGCTGCCGGTATTCTGGCTCTCTGTATCTGTTGCCGGTATTCTCGCTCTCTGTACCTGCTGCCGGTATTCTCGCTCTCTGTATCTGCTGCCGGTATTCTCGCTCTCTGTATCGGTTGCCGGTATTCTCGCTCACTGTACGTGTTGCTGGTATTCTCGCTCACTGTATCTGCTGCCGGTATTCTCGCTCACTGTACCTGCTGCCGGTATTCTCGCTCACTGTACCTGCTGCCGGTATTCTCGCTCACTCTATCTGCTGCCGGTATTCTCGCTCACTGTACCTGCTGCCAGTATTCTCGCTCACTGTACCTGCTGCCGGTATTCTCGCTCACTGTACCTGCTGCCGGTATTCTCGCTCACTGTACCTGCTGCCGGTATTCTCGCTCTCTGTACCTGCTGCCGGTATTCTCGCTCTCTGTACCTGCTGCTGGTATTCTCGCTCTCTCTACCTGCTGCCGGTATTCTCGCTCATTGTACCTGCTGCCGGTATTCTCGCTCTCTGTACCTGCTGCCGGTATTCTCGCTCACTGTACCTGTTGCTGGTATTCTCGCTCTCTGTACCTGCTGCCGGTATTCTCGCTCACTGTACCTGCTGCCGGTATTCTCGCTTACTGTACCTGCTGTCGGTATTCTCGCTCTCTCTATCTGTTGCCGGTATTCTCGCTCTCTCTATCTGTTGCCGGTATTCTCGCTCTCTCTATATTTCATGCTGATATTCCTCTCTCTGTATATTTCATGCTGATATTCCTCTCTGTATATTACATGCTGATATTCCTCTCTCTGTATATTTCATGCTGATATTCCTCTCTCTCTATTTCATGCTGATATTCCTCGCTCTATATTTCATGCTGATATTCCTCTCTCTATATTTCATGCTGATATTCCTCTCCCTATAGATTTCATGCTGATATTCCTCTCTCTGTATATTTCATGCTGATATTCCTCTCTCTATTTCATGCTGATATTCCTCAGACTATATTTCATGCTGATATTCCTCTCTCTGTATATTTCATGCTGATATTCCTCTCTCTGTATATTTCATGCTGATATTCCTCTCTCTCTATATTTCATGCTGATATTCCTCTCTATATTTCATGCTGATATTCCTCTCTCTATATTTCATGCTGATATTCCTCTTTCTGTATATTTCATGCTGATATTCCTCTCTCTCTATTTCATGCTGATATTCCTCTCTCTCTATTTCATGCTGATATTCCTCGCTCTATATTTCATGCTGATATTCTCCTCTCTCTATATTTCATGCTGATATTCCTCTCTCTATATTTCATGCTGATATTCCTCTCCCTATAGATTTCATGCTGATATTCCTCTCTCTGTATATTTCATGCTGATATTCCTCTCTCTATTTCATGCTGATATTCCTTAGACTATATTTCATGCTGATATTCCTCTCTCTGTATATTTCATGCTGATATTACTCTCTCTGTATATTTCATGCTGATATTCCTCTCTCTATATATTTCATGCTGATATTCCTCTCTCTCTATTTCATGCTGATATTCCTCTCTGTATATTTCATGCTCATATACCTCTCTCTGTATATTTCATGCTGATATTACTCTCTCTGTATATTTCATGCTGATATTCCTCTCTCTCTATATTTCATGCTGATATTCCTCTCTCTCTATTTCATGCTGATATTCCTCTCTGTATATTTCATGCTCATATACCTCTCTGTATATTTCATGCTGATATTCCTCTCTCTCTATATTTCATGCTGATATTCCTCTCTCTATTTCATGCTGATATTCCTCTCTCTCTATTTCATGCTGATATTCCTCTCCCTATATATTTCATGCTGATATTCCTCTCTCTATTTCATGATGATATTCCTCTCTCTATATTTCATGCTGATATTCCTCTCTCTATATTTCATGCTGATATTCCTCTCTCTCTATATTTCATGCTGATATTCCTCTCCGTATATTTCATGCTGATATTCCTCTCCGTATATTTCATGCTGATATTCCTCTCTCTGTATATTTCATGCTGATATTCCTCTCTGTATATTTCATGCTGATATTCCTCTCTCTGTATATTTCATGCTGATATTCCTCTCTGTATATTTAATGCTGATATTCCTCTCTCTGTATATTTCATGCTGATATTCCTCTCTCTGTATATTTCATGCTGATATTCCTCTCTCTATATTTCATGCTGATATTCCTCTCTGTATATTTCATGCTGATATTCCTCTCTCTCTATATTTCATGCTGATATTCCTCTCTGTATATTTCATGCTGATATTCCTCTCTCTGTATATTTCATGCTGATATTCCTCTCTCTGTATATTTAATGCTGATATTCCTCTCTGTATATTTCATGCTGATATTCCTCTCTCTGTATATTTCATGCTGATATTCCTCTCTCTGTATATTTAATGCTGATATTCCTCTCTGTATATTTCATGCTGATATTCCTCTCTGTATATTTCATGCTGATATTCCTCTCTCTGTATATTTCATGCTGATATTCCTCTCTCTGTATATTTCATGCTGATATTCCTCTCTGTATATTTAATGCTGATATTCCTCTCTCTATATTTCATGCTGATATTCCTCTCTATATTTCATGCTGATATTCCTCTCTCTCTTTATTTAATGCTGATATTCCTCTCTCTGTATATTTCATGCTGATATTCCTCTCTCTCTCTATTTCATGCTGATATTCCTCTCTCTATTTCATGCTGATATTCCTCAGACTATATTTCATGCTGATATTCCTCTCTCTGTATATTTCATGCTGATATTCCTCTCTCTGTATATTTAATGCTGATATTCCTCTCTCTGTATATTTAATGCTGATATTCCTCTCTCTGTATATTTCATGCTGATATTCCTCTCTCTATATTTCATGCTGATATTCCTCTCTATATTTCATGCTGATATTCCTCTCTCTCTATATTTAATGCTGATATTCCTCTCTCTCTATATTTCATGCTGATATTCCTCTCTCTGTATATTTCATGCTGATATTCCTCTCTCTATTTCATGCTGATATTCCTCAGACTATATTTCATGCTGATATTCCTCTCTCTGTATATTTCATGCTGATATTCCTCTCTCTGTATATTTCATGCTGATATTCGTCTCTCTCTATATTTCATGCTGATATTCCTCTCTCTATATTTCATGCTGATATTCCTCTCTCTGTATATTTCATGCTGATATTCCTCTCTCTGTATATTTCATGCTGATATTCCTCTCTATATTTCATGCTGATATTCCTCTCTCTCTATTTCATGCTGATATTCCTCTCCCTATATATTTCATGCTGATATTCCTCTCTATATTTCATGCTGATATTCCTCTCTCTATATTTCATGCTGATATTCCTCTCTCTGTATATTTCATGCTGATATTCCTCTCTCTATATTTCATGCTGATATTCCTCTCCTCTATATTTCATGCTGATATTCCTCTCTGCATATTTCATGCTGATATTCCTCTCTGCATATTTCATGCTGATATTCCTCTCTGCATATTTCATGCTGATATTCCTCTCTCTGTATATTTAATGCTGATATTCCTCTCTCTATATTTCATGCTGATATTCCTCTCTGTATATTTCATGCTGATATTCCTCTCTCTGTATATTTCATGCTGATATTCCTCTCTCTGTATATTTCATGCTGATATTCCTCTCTCTCTATTTCATGCTGATATTCCTCTCTCTCTATTTCATGCTGATATTCTCCTCTCTCTATATTTCATGCTGATATTCCTCTCTCTGTATTTCATGCTGATATTCCTCTCTCTATATTTCATGCTGATATTCCTCTCTGTATATTTCATGCTCATATACCTCTCTCTGTATATTTCATGCTGATATTACTCTCTCTGTATATTTCATGCTGATATTCCTCTCTCTCTATATTTCATGCTGATATTCCTCTCTCTCTATTTCATGCTGATATTCCTCTCTGTATATTTCATGCTCATATACCTCTCTCTGTATATTTCATGCTGATATTCCTCTCTCTATATTTCATGCTGATATTCCTCTCTCTATTTCATGCTGATATTCCTCTCTCTCTATTTCATGCTGATATTCCTCTCCCTATATATTTCATGCTGATATTCCTCTCTCTATTTCATGCTGATATTCCTCTCTCTATATTTCATGCTGATATTCCTCTCTCTATATTTCATGCTGATATTCCTCTCTCTCTATATTTCATGCTGATATTCCTCTCCGTATATTTCATGCTGATATTCCTCTCCGTATATTTCATGCTGATATTCCTCTCTCTGTATATTTCATGCTGATATTCCTCTCTGTATATTTCATGCTGATATTCCTCTCTCTGTATATTTCATGCTGATATTCCTCTCTGTATATTTAATGCTGATATTCCTCTCTCTGTATATTTCATGCTGATATTCCTCTCTCTGTATATTTCATGCTGATATTCCTCTCTCTATATTTCATGCTGATATTCCTCTCTGTATATTTCATGCTGATATTCCTCTCTCTCTATATTTCATGCTGATATTCCTCTCTGTATATTTCATGCTGATATTCCTCTCTCTGTATATTTCATGCTGATATTCCTCTCTCTGTATATTTAATGCTGATATTCCTCTCTGTATATTTCATGCTGATATTCCTCTCTCTGTATATTTCATGCTGATATTCCTCTCTCTGTATATTTAATGCTGATATTCCTCTCTGTATATTTCATGCTGATATTCCTCTCTGTATATTTCATGCTGATATTCCTCTCTCTGTATATTTCATGCTGATATTCCTCTCTCTGTATATTTCATGCTGATATTCCTCTCTGTATATTTAATGCTGATATTCCTCTCTCTATATTTCATGCTGATATTCCTCTCTCTATATTTCATGCTGATATTCCTCTCTCTCTTTATTTAATGCTGATATTCCTCTCTCTGTATATTTCATGCTGATATTCCTCTCTCTCTCTATTTCATGCTGATATTCCTCTCTCTATTTCATGCTGATATTCCTCAGACTATATTTCATGCTGATATTCCTCTCTCTGTATATTTCATGCTGATATTCCTCTCTCTGTATATTTAATGCTGATATTCCTCTCTCTGTATATTTAATGCTGATATTCCTCTCTCTGTATATTTCATGCTGATATTCCTCTCTCTATATTTCATGCTGATATTCCTCTCTATATTTCATGCTGATATTCCTCTCTCTCTATATTTAATGCTGATATTCCTCTCTCTCTATATTTCATGCTGATATTCCTCTCTCTGTATATTTCATGCTGATATTCCTCTCTCTATTTCATGCTGATATTCCTCAGACTATATTTCATGCTGATATTCCTCTCTCTGTATATTTCATGCTGATATTCCTCTCTCTGTATATTTCATGCTGATATTCGTCTCTCTCTATATTTCATGCTGATATTCCTCTCTCTATATTTCATGCTGATATTCCTCTCTCTGTATATTTCATGCTGATATTCCTCTCTCTGTATATTTCATGCTGATATTCCTCTCTATATTTCATGCTGATATTCCTCTCTCTCTATTTCATGCTGATATTCCTCTCCCTATATATTTCATGCTGATATTCCTCTCTATATTTCATGCTGATATTCCTCTCTCTATATTTCATGCTGATATTCCTCTCTCTGTATATTTCATGCTGATATTCCTCTCTCTATATTTCATGCTGATATTCCTCTCCCTCTATATTTCATGCTGATATTCCTCTCTGCATATTTCATGCTGATATTCCTCTCTGCATATTTCATGCTGATATTCCTCTCTGCATATTTCATGTTGATATTCCTCTCTCTGTATATTTAATGCTGATATTCCTCTCTCTATATTTCACGCTGATATTCCTCTCTGTATATTTCATGCTGATATTCCTCTCTCTGTATATTTAATGCTGATATTCCTCTTTCTGTATATTTCATGCTGATATTCCTCTCTCTCTATTTCATGCTGATATTCCTCTCTCTCTATTTCATGCTGATATTCTCCTCTCTCTATATTTCATGCTGATATTCCTCTCTCTGTATTTCATGCTGATATTCCTCTCCCTATAGATTTCATGCTGATATTCCTCTCTGTATATTTCATGCTCATATACCTCTCTCTGTATATTTCATGCTGATATTACTCTCTCTGTATATTTCATGCTGATATTCCTCTCTCTCTATATTTCATGCTGATATTCCTCTCTCTCTATTTCATGCTGATATTCCTCTCTGTATATTTCATGCTCATATACCTCTCTCTGTATATTTCATGCTGATATTCCTCTCTCTCTATATTTCATGCTGATATTCCTCTCTCTATTTCATGCTGATATTCCTCTCTCTCTATTTCATGCTGATATTCCTCTCCCTATATATTTCATGCTGATATTCCTCTCTCTATTTCATGATGATATTCCTCTCTCTATATTTCATGCTGATATTCCTCTCTCTATATTTCATGCTGATATTCCTCTCTCCGTATATTTCATGCTGATATTCCTCTCCATATATTTCATGCTGATATTCCTCTCCGTATATTTCATGCTGATATTCCTCTCTGTATATTTAATGCTGATATTCCGCTCTCTGTATATTTCATGCTGATATTCCTCTCTCTGTATATTTAATGCTGATATTCCTCTCTCTGTATATTTCATGCTGATATTCCTCTCTCTGTATATTTAATGCTGATATTCCTCTCTCTGTATATTTCATGCTGATATTCCTCTCTCTGTATATTTCATGCTGATATTCCTCTCCTGTATATTTCATGCTGATATTCCTCTCTCTGTATATTTCATGCTGATATTCCTCTCTGTATATTTCATGCTGATATTCCTCTCTGTATATTTCATGCTGATATTCCTCTCTGTATATTTCATGCTGATATTCCTCTCTCTGTATATTTCATGCTGATATTCCTCTCTGTATATTTCATGCTGATATTCCTCTCTGTATATTTCATGCTGATATTCTCTCTCTGTATATTTCATGCTGATATTCCTCTCTCTATATTTAATGCTGATATTCCTCTCTCTGTATATTTCATGCTGATATTCCTCTCTCTCTATATTTCATGCTGATATTCCTCTCTCTATATTCATGCTGATATTCCTCTCTATATTTCATGCTGATATTCCTCTCTCTGTATATTTCATGCTGATATTCCTCTCTCTGTATATTTCATGCTGATATTCCTCTCTGTATATTTCATGCTGATATTCCTCTCTCTGTATATTTCATGCTGATATTCCTCTCTCTGTATATTTCATGCTGATATTCCTCTCTGTATATTTAATGCTGATATTCCTCTCTCTGTATACTCTCTGCTATATTCATGCTGATATTCCTCTCTCTGTATATTTCATGCTGATATTCCTCTCTCTTATTTCATGCTGATATTCCTCTCTGTATATTTCATGCTGATATTCCTCTCTCTCTATATTTCATGCTGATATTCTCTCTCTCTATATTTCATGCTGATATTCCTCTCTCTATATTTCATGCTGATATTCCTTCTCTGTCTATTTCATGCTGATATTCCTCTCTCTGTATATTTCATGCTGATATTCCTCTCTCTCTATATTTCATGCTGATATTCCTCTCTCTATATTTCATGCTGATATTCCTCTCTCTCTATATTTCATGCTGATATTCCTCTCTCTATATTTCATGCTGATATTCCTCTCTCTATATTTCATGCTGATATTCCTCTCTCTGTATATTTCATGCTGATATTCCTCTCTCTATATTCATGCTGATATTCCTCTCTCTATATTTCATGCTGATATTCCTCTCTCTATATTTCATGCTGATATTCCTCTCTGCATATTTCATGCTGATATTCCTCTCTGCATATTTCATGCTGATATTCCTCTCTCTGTATATTTAATGCTGATATTCCTCTCTCTATATTTCACGCTGATATTCCTCTCTGTATATTTCATGCTGATATTCCTCTCTCTGTATATTTAATGCTGATATTCCTCTTTCTGTATATTTCATGCTGATATTCCTCTCTCTCTATTTCATGCTGATATTCCTCTCTCTCTATTTCATGCTGATATTCCTCGCTCTATATTTCATGCTGATATTCCTCTCTCTATATTTCATGCTGATATTCCTCTCCCTATAGATTTCATGCTGATATTCCTCTCTCTGTATATTTCATGCTGATATTCCTCTCTCTATTTCATGCTGATATTCCTTAGACTATATTTCATGCTGATATTCCTCTCTCTGTATATTTCATGCTGATATTACTCTCTCTGTATATTTCATGCTGATATTCCTCTCTCTATATATTTCATGCTGATATTCCTCTCTCTCTATTTCATGCTGATATTCCTCTCTGTATATTTCATGCTCATATACCTCTCTCTGTATATTTCATGCTGATATTACTCTCTCTGTATATTTCATGCTGATATTCCTCTCTCTCTATATTTCATGCTGATATTCCTCTCTCTCTCTTTCATGCTGATATTCCTCTCTGTATATTTCATGCTCATATACCTCTCTCTGTATATTTCATGCTGATATTCCTCTCTCTATATTTCATGCTGATATTCCTCTCTCTATTTCATGCTGATATTCCTCTCTCTCTATTTCATGCTGATATTCCTCTCCCTATATATTTCATGCTGATATTCCTCTCTCTATTTCATGCTGATATTCCTCTCTCTCTATATTTCATGCTGATATTCCTCTCTCTATATTTCATGCTGATATTCCTCTCTCTCTATATTTCATGCTGATATTCCTCTCCGTATATTTCATGCTGATATTCCTCTCCGTATATTTCATGCTGATATTCCTCTCTGTATATTTAATGCTGATATTCCGCTCTCTGTATATTTCATGCTGATATTCCTCTCTCTGTATATTTAATGCTGATATTCCTCTTTCTGTATATTTAATGCTGATATTCCTCTCTCTGTATATTTCATGCTGATATTCCTCTCTCTGTATATTTCATGCTGATATTCCTCTCTCTGTATATTTAATGCTGATATTCCTCTCTCTGTATATTTAATGCTGATATTCCTCTCTCTGTATATTTCATGCTGATATTCCTCTCTCTATATTTCATGCTGATATTCCTCTCTGTATATTTCATGCTGATATTCCTCTCTCTCTATATTTCATGCTGATATTCCTCAGACTATATTTCATGCTGATATTCCTCTCTCTGTATATTTCATGCTGATATTCCTCTCTCTGTATATTTAATGCTGATATTCCTCTCTCTGTATATTTAATGCTGATATTCCTCTCTCTGTATATTTCATGCTGATATTCCTCTCTCTATATTTCATGCTGATATTCCTCTCTATATTTCATGCTGATATTCCTCTCTCTATTTCATGCTGATATTCCTCAGACTATATTTCATGCTGATATTCCTCTCTCTGTATATTTCATGCTGATATTCCTCTCTCTGTATATTTCATGCTGATATTCCTCTCTCTCTCTATTTCATGCTGATATTCCTCTCCCTATATATTTCATGCTGATATTCCTCGCTCTCTTTCATGATGATATTCCTCTCTCTATATTTCATGATGATATTCCTCTCTCTATATTTCATGCTGATATTCCTCTCTCTCTATATTTCATGCTGATATTCCTCTCTGTATATTTCATGCTGATATTCCTCTCTCTATATTTCATGCTGATATTCCTCTCTCTGTATATTTCATGCTGATATTCCTCTCTCCGTATATTTCATGCTGATATTCCTCTCTCTGTATATTTCATGCTGATATTCCTCTCTCTATATTTCATGCTGATATTCCTCTCCCTCTATATTTCATGCTGATATTCCTCTCTGTATATTTCATGCTGATATTCCTCTCTGTATATTTCATGCTGATATTCCTCTCTCTGTATATTTCATGCTGATATTCCTCTCTCCGCATATTTCATGCTGATATTCCTCTCTGTATATTTAATGCTGATATTCCTCTCTGTATATTTCATGCTGATATTCCTCTCTCTGTATATTTCATGCTGATATTCCTCTCTCTATATTTCATGCTGATATTCCTCTCCCTATAGATTTCATGCTGATATTCCTCTCTCTGTATATTTCATGTGATATTCCTCTCTCTATTTCATGCTGATATTCCTCTCTCTGTATATTTCATGCTGATATTCCTCTCTCTCTATTTCATGCTGATATTCCTCTCTCTCTATTACATGCTGATATTCCTCTCTCTATATTTCATGCTGATATTCCTCTCTGTATATTTCATGCTGATATTCCTCTCTCTGTATATTTCATGCTGATATTCCTCTCTCTGTATATTTAATGCTGATATTCCTCTCTGTATATTTCATGCTGATATTCCTCTCTCTGTATATTTCATGCTGATATTCCTCTCTCTGTATATTTCATGCTGATATTCCTCTCTGTATATTTAATGCTGATATTCCTCTCTCTATATTTCATGCTGATATTCCTCTCTCTCTTTATTTAATGCTGATATTCCTCTCTCTGTATATTTCATGCTGATATTCCTCTCTCTCTATTTCATGCTGATATTCTTCTCTCTATTTCATGCTGATATTCCTCAGACTATATTTCATGCTGATATTCCTCTCTCTGTATATTTCATGCTGATATTCCTCTCTCTGTATATTTCATGCTGATATTCCTCTCTCTGTATATTTCATGCTGATATTCCTCTCTCTGTATATTTCATGCTGATATTCCTCTCTCTGTATATTTCATGCTGATATTCCTCTCTCTTTATATTTCATGCTGATATTCCTCTCTCTGTATATTTAATGCTGATATTCCTCTCTCTTTATATTTCATGCTGATATTCCTCTCTCTCTATATTTAATGCTGATATTCCTCTCTGTATATTTCATGCTGATATTCCTTTTTCTGTTTGATGCAGTGTTATGTTTCCTGATACTCACGTCTCCCATCCAGAGAATGGCCATTGTCGGGGTCTGGTTGCCACCCTGCTGTCCCGGGGGACGGGTCGGGGTTGGGCCGAGGGCCGGGGTTGGGTTGGACCGTAGGCCGGGTTGCACCGAGGGCCGGGCCGGGGAGCCGCTGGATCTCGATGGCAGCGGCTGCAGCTCCCGCTCTGCGGGTGTCCCGGGCGCCGCCTGAGTGACTCGCGGCCACGGGCTAACGTTCGCGTCATCCGCGGCGCCGCCAGTGGATCAGGCCCCTTCTTCCAGTGGCGCGGGCCAGTGACGTACCGGCTAGGGCCGCCATTGATACTGAAACACCGCGGGCCCGGGACTGGGAGAGGGAGAGGCCGGGGACCGCCACAGGCCGAGGCCCCGCCAACATGAGCCGCCAGGAGCAGGACGACCCGTATCTGGTGGAGGAGCCGAGCGACGAGGAGGATCCGGCTTCAAGGTGAGTGAGTGGGGGGCCGGGCAGCGGCCGCAGAGTGCGGTCAGGCTCGGCTCGGCTTCTCGGAGGCAGAAGGCGGTGGTTTGAAAGCCCATTGGGCCTTTGGATGGGATATCCACTGAGGCCCGCCCGCCTAATCCGGGTGAGGAGATTTCTCGGAATCCGCTCCTCACTGACCGGAGGAAACCGGCTTTCCCCATTCACTCTGTTTAACCCTTCCTCACTTTAAAAACCTCCATTAAATCTTCCCTTAGCCTTCTCTGTCCAGAAAGAAAGACTTGCATTTTGACCTCAGGATGTCCCAAAGCGCGTTACAGCCAATGCAGTACTTTTGAAGTGTAGTCACTGTTGTAATGTAGGAAAAAAGTGAGAAGTCGCACAACACCAGGTTATAGTCCAACAGCTTTATTTGAAATCACAAGCTTTCGGAGCGCTGCTCCTTCGTCAGGTGAAGTGAGCAGCTGACAAAGGAGCAGCGCTCCGAAAGCTTGTGATTTCAAATAAAACTGTTGGACTATAACCTGGTGTTGTGCGACTTCTCACTTTTGTCCACCCCAGTCCAACACCGGCATCTCCACATCATAATGTAGGAAACACAGCGCATAGCAAGCTCCCATAAACAGCAATGTGACAATGACCAGATAAGCTGTTTTAGTGATGTTGATTGAGGGATAAAAATTGTCCAGGACACAGGGAGAACTCCCCTGCTCTTCTTCAAAATAGTGCCATGGGATCAAGTCATTTGAGTCAACAATGTAGTGTGGGATTGAAGTCACCTGTAATATTAATGACTTGGACTTGGGTGTACAGAGCACAATTTCAAAATTTGCAGATGACACAAAACTTGGAAGTATAGTGAACAGTGAGGAGGATAGTGATTGATTTCAAGAAGACATAGACAGGCTGGTGAACTGGACGGACAGGTGGCAGATGAAATTTAACGCAGAAAAGTGCAAAGTGATACATTTTGGTAGGAAGAACGAGAAGAAGAAATCTAAACTAAAAGGTACAATCCTAAAGGGGTTGCTTGAACAGAGAGACCTGGGAGTATATGTGCACAAATTATTGAAGGTGGCAGGGCAGGTTGAGAAAGCTTAAAAAAGCATACTGGATACTGGACTTCATAAATAGACGCATAGAGTATAAAAGCAAGGAAGTTATGATGAACCTTTGTAAAACACTGGTTCAGCCTCAACTGGAGTATTGTGTCCAATTTTGGGCGCCGCACTTTAGGAAGGATGTTAAGGCCTTAGAGAGGGTGCAGAAAAGATTTAGGAGAATGATTCCAGGGATGAGGGACTTCAGTTACGTGGATAGACTGGAGAATCTGGGTTTGTTCTCCTTGGAGCAGAGAAGGTTGAGAGGAGATTTGATAGAGGTATTCAAAATCATGAGGGGTCTAGACAGAGTAGATAGAGAGAAACTGTTCCCATTGGCGGAAGGGTCGAGAACCAGAGGACACAGATTTAAGGTGATTGGCAGAAGAACAAAAGGAGACGTGAGCAAAAACATTTTACGCAGCGAGTGGTTAGGATCTGGAATGCACTGTCTGAAAGGGTGGTGGAGGCAGATTCAATCGTGGCTTTCAAAAGGGAATTGGATAAGTACCTGAAGGAAATGTGCAGGACTACGGGGAAAGGGTGGGGGAGTGGGACTAGCTGAAGTGCTCTTGCAGAGAGCTGGCATGTGCTCGACGGGCCAAATGGCCTTCTTTTTTGCTGTAACCATTCTATGATTCTAAGCCAGACACAGTTAGGGAAAGCAGGTCTGGCCTTACCTGAAGGACATTTGCGAACCAGTTAGGTTTTTATGACAATTCAAAAGCTTTCATGGTTTTATTTTTCTGCTGCCAGTCCAGGTTTATTGAATTTGTTTTCCCGACTTTCCATGGTGGAATTTGAACTCACGAACACCATAACTACTAAGGCCACCGTGCCCCAATTATCACCTGACATTCAACAGTCTTTGGTGAATCATAGAAATTTACGACAGAAGGAGGCCATTTGGCCCTTCGTTCCGTGCCAACTGAAAAAGAGTTATCCAGCCTAATCCCACTTTTCAGCTCTTGGTCCGTCGCCTTGTAGGTTGCTGCACTTCAAGTGCATATCCAAGTACTTTTTAAATGCGATGAGGGTTTCTATCTCTACCACCCTTTCAGGCACTGAGTTCCAGACCCCCACCACCCTCTGGGTGAAAATACTTCTCTTCAACTCCCCTCTAATCCTTCTACCAATTACTTTAAATCTATGTCCCCTGGTTTTTGACCTCTCTGCTAAGAGATATAGGTCCTTCCTATCCACTCTATCTCGGCCCCTGATAATTTTATACACCTCAATTAGGTCTCCCCTCAGCCTCCTCTGTTCCAAAGAAAACAACTCCAGCCTATCCAATCTTTCCTCACAGTTAAAATTCTCCCGTCCTGGAACATTCTCGTAAATCTCCTCTGCACCCTCTCTAGTGCAAAAACAAAAAAGCAGAATATTTTTTGAATGGTGAGAGACTGGGAAATGTTTGCATTCAGAGGGACCTGGGTGTCCTTGTACATGAATCACAGCAAGTTAACATGCAGGAACAGCAAGCAATTAGGAAAGCAAATGGTATGTTAGCTTTTGTTACAAAGGGATTAGAGTATCAGAGTAAAGAAGTCTTTCTACAATTATACAGGGCATTGATGAGGCCACACCTGGAGTACAGTGTACAGTTCTGGTCTCTTTACCTAAAGAAAGACATACTTGTCTTAGCGGGAGTGCAACGAAGGTTCACTAGACTGGTTCCTGGGATGGGGGGATTGCCCTATGAAGAGAGACTGAGTAGACTCGGCCTATATTCCCTAGAGTTTAGAAGAATGAGAGGTGATCTCATTGAAACATATAAAATTCTTAAGGGGCTTGACAGGGTTAATGCTGAGAAAATGTTTCCCCAGACTGTGGAATCTAAAACACACGGGGTCACAGTCTCAGAATAAGGGGTTGGCCATTTAGGACTGAGATGAGGAGAAATTTCTTCACTCAAAGGGTTGTGAATCTTTGGAATTCTCTACCCCAGGGAGTGGTGGATGCTCAGTCATTGAGTATATTCAAGACAGAGGTCAATACATTTTGGGGAATTAAGGGATATGGGGATAGTGCGGGAAGATGGAGTTGAGGTAGCAGATCAGCCATGATCTTATTGAATGGCAGAGCAGGCTCGAAGGGCCAAATGGCCTACTCCTGCTCCTATTTCTTATGTTCTTTGATGTAGCCCCTTTCCATCTTATAGGAATCTATCAATTTTGTATTCTATTGGACGATTCCCCATTGCTGATCCATAGTCCTGTTTGCTAACTTTTCTGCCCAGTTATTTTGGGCCAGAACCAGTCTTATCTCACTGATCTTTGCTGTTCTCCAGTTCAGCACCTTTCTCTTTGACTCTTCATTATCCTTTTTTATTCTTACATTTAACCTAACGTAAATTATGAGGTGTTTTGATAGGGTGAATAGGGAAAGACTATTTCCTCTGATTGGGGAGTCAGTGACGAGGCTTCATCAATGGGAAGAGAAAGTGAGGAGAGAGATTAGAAGAAATTCCTTTACGCAGAAGGTTGTTGGAGCATGGAATAGTTTTCTACAGGGAGTGGTTGAGGCAGAGACAATTGAAACTTCGAAACGAAAAGTAGGTAAACATTTGAAGCAGAGAAAGATACAGGGCTATGGGGGGAGAGAGCAGACCAGTGGGATTAATTAGCAAAATGTTAGCACAGACGTGATGGGCTGAATGGCCTTCTTCTGCGCTGAAAATGTCTATGGTTCTATAGTTCCGAGAGTCCCCTAACTCTCCCAGCCTTGCTAATGACTCTAGTCCCACAGATAGGTTGTCCCTCTAGTCCCCCAACTCTCCCAATCTAGCTTTTCCCTTTAGCCCAATAACTCTCCCAGGTTGGCATCTAACCAAATCTCCCTAATGCTTTCAACTTTACTGCTCTCATTGAAACATGCAAGATTCTGAAGGGGATTGACAGGGTAGATGTTGAGAGGATGTTTCCCCTGGCTGGAGTGTCTCGAACTAGGGGGCATAGTCTCAGGATAAGGGGTCAGCCATTTAAGACTGAGATGAGGAGGAATTTCTTCACTCAGAGGGTTGTGAATCTTTGGAATTCTCTGGCCCAGAGGGCTGTGAATGCTGAGTCTTTGAGTATATTCAAGGCTGAGATAGATAGATTGTTGGACTCTCGGGGAATCAAGGGATATGGAGATCGGGCAGGAAAGTGGAGTTGAGGTCGATGATCAGCCATGATCTGATTGAATGGTGGAGCAGGCTCGAGGGGCCGTATGGCGGAGCAGGCTCGAGGGGCCGTATGGCCTACTCCTGCTCTTATTTCAGGCAATGCATTCCAGATCATCATAACTCTCTGCATAAAAAAAATGTTTCCCCATGTCGCCTCTGGTTCTTTTGCCAATCACCTTCAATCTATGCCCTCTGGTTATCGACCCTTCAGCCATTGGAAACAGTTTCTCTTTATTTACTCTATCGAAACCCTTCATGATTTTAAACACCTATCAAATCTCTTCTTAACCTTCTCTTCTCTAAGGAGAACAACCCCAACTTCTCCAGTCTATCCACGTAACTGAAGTCCCTCGACCCTGGCACCATTCTACTAAATCTGTTTTGCACCCTCTCCAAGGCCTTGACATCCTAAAGTATGATGCCCAGGATTGAATACAATACTCCAACTGAGGCTCAACTGTTTTATAAAGGTTTAGCATAAATTCCTTGCTTTTGTACTCTCTTCCTCTATTAATAAAGCCAAGGATCCCATGTGCTTTTTTAACAGTCTTCTCAACTTGTTCTGCCACCTTCAAAGATTTGTACACCTACACCCCCAGGTCTCTCTGTTCCTGCACCCTGTTTAAAATTGTACCATTTAGTTTATATTGCCTCTCCTTATTCTTCTGACCAAAATGTATCACTTCACACTTCTCAGCATTAAATTTCATCTGCCATTTGTGTGCCCATTTAACCACATACACCAGCACTGTGGTTACTCTTCACTGCCCTCTGAAATGGCCTAGCGGGCCACTCCATTGTTATCAAAACCGCTACGAAAACTATAATTAGAATAAAACTGGACAGACCACCCAGCATCGACCTAGGCACCAGATTCGGGCGTGAAAAAGGCACACCCAGCCCAGTCGACCCTTTAAAGTCTTCCTCACTAACATCTAGGGACGTGCCAAAATTGGGAGAGCTGCCCCACAGACTAGTCAAACAATAGCCTGACATAGTCATACTCACAGAATCATACCTGTCAGCCAATGTCTCAAACTCCTCCATCACCATCCCTGGGTATGTCCTGTCCCACCGGCAGGACAGACCCAGCAGAGGTGGCAGCACATTGGTATACAGTCGGAAGGGAGTGGCCCTGGGAGTCCTCAACATTGACTCCAAATCCATTGAAGTCTCGTGGCTTCAGGTCAAGCATAGGCAAGGAAACCTCCTGCTGATTACCACCTGCTGTCCTCCCTCAGCTGATGAATCAGTACTCCTCCATGTTGAACACCACTTGGAAGAAGCACTGAGGGTAGCAAGGTCACAATGTACTCTGGGTGGGGGACTTCAATGTCCATCACCAAGAGTAGCTCAGTAGCACCACTACTGATCGAGCTGGCCGAGTCCTGAAGGACATAGATGCCAGACTGGGCCTGCAGCGTGTGGTGAGAGAACCAACACGAGGGAAAACTACTTGACCTCGCCCTCACCAATCTACCTGTCACAGATGCAGCTGTCCATGACAGCATTGGTAGGAGTGACCTTGTGTAGACGAAGGCCCATCTTCTCACTGAGGAAACCCTTCGTCGTGTTGTGTGGCACTACTACCATGCCAAATGGGATAGATTCAGAACAGATCTAGCAGCTCAAAACTGGGCATTCATGAGACGCTGTGGGCCATCAGCAGCAGCAAAATTGTATTCCACCACAATCTATAACCTCATGGCCTGCCATATTCCTCACTCTACCATTACCATCAAGCCAGGGGACCTACCCTGATTCAGTGCGGAGTGTAGAAGAGCATGCCAGGAGCAGCACCAGATGTACCTAAAAATGAGGTGCCAACCTGGGGAAGCTGCAACACAGGACTACATGTATGCTAAACAGTGGAAGCAGCATTGTATCGAGCTAAGCAATCCCACAACCAATGGATCAGATCAAAGCTCTGCAGTCCTGCCACATCCAGTCGTGAATGGTGGTGGACAATTAAACAACTAACGGGAGGAGGAGGCTCCATGAATATCCCCACCCTCAATGATGGTGGAGCCCAGCACGTGAGTGCAAAAGACAAGGCTGAAGCATTTGCAACCATCTTCAGCCAGAAGTACTGAGTGGATGATGCATCTCGGATTCCTCCTGAGGTCCCCACCATCATAGAAGCCAGTCTTCAATCAATTCGATTCACTGAGCGCACTGGATACAGCAAAGGTTATGGGTCCTGACAGCATCCTGGCTGTAGTGCTGAAGACTTGTGCTCCCGAACTAGCCGCGCCTCGAGCCAAGCTGTTCCAGTACAGCTACAATACTGGCACCTACCTGACAAAGTCGAAAACTGCCCAGGCATATCCTGTCCACAAAAAGCAGAACTAATCTAATCCAATTACCGCCCCATCAGTCTATTCTCAATCGTCAGCAAAGTGATGGAAGAGGTTGTCTACAGTGCTATCAAGCGGCACTTGCTCACCGATGCTCAGTTTGGGTTCCGCCAGGACTACTCGGCTCCAGACCTCATTACAGCCTTGGTCCAAACATGGACAAAGGAGCTGAATTTCAGAGGTGAGGTGAGAGTGACTGCCCTTGACATCAAGGCAGCATTTGACCGAGTCTGGCATCAAGGAGCCCTCGTAAAATTGAAGTCAATGGGAATCAGGGGGAAACTCTCCACTGGCTGGAGTCATACCTAGCACAAAGGAAGATGGTTGTGATTGTTGGAGGTCAATCATCACAGCCCCAGGACATTGCTGCAGGAGTTCCTCAGAGCCCAACCATCTTCAGCTGCTTCATCAATGACCTTCCCTGCATCATAAGGTCAGAAGTGGGGATGTTCGCTGATGATTGCACAGTGTTCAGCGCCATTCGCAACTCCTCAGATAATGAAGCAGTCCATGCCCACATGCAGCAAGACCTGGACAACATTCAGGCTTGGGCTGATAAGTGGCAAGTAACATTCGTGCCAGGCAATGACCATCTCTAACAAGAGAGAATCTAACCACCACCCCTTGACATTCAACAGCATTATCATCGCGAATCCCCTACCATCAACATCCTGGGGGTCACCATTGACCAGAAACTTAACTGGACCAGCCACACAAATACTGTGGCTACAAGAGCAGGTCAGAGGCTAGGTATTCTGTGGCAAGTGTCTCACCTCCTGACTCCCCAAAGCCTTTCCACCATCTACAAGGCACAAGTTAGGAGTGTGTTGGAATGTTCTTCACCTGCCTGGATGAGTGCAGCTCCAACAACACTCAAGAAGCTCGACACCATCCAGGACAAAGCAGCACGCTTGATTGGCACCCCATCCACCACCTTAAACATTCACTCCCTCCACCACCGACGTACTGTGGCTGCAGTGTGTACCATCTACAAGATGCACCTGCAGCAACTCACCAAGGTTTCTTCGACATCACCTCCCAAACCTGCGACCTCTACCACCTAGAAGGGCAAGGGCAGGGGCAGGAGGTGCATGGGAACACCACCACCTGCAAGTTCTCCTCCAAGTCTCTCACCATCCTGACTTGGAAGTATATCGCCGTTCCTTCATCGTCGCTGGGTCAAAATCCCTGAACTCCCTCCCTAACAGCACTGTGGGAGCACCTTCACCACACGGACTGCAGCGGTTCAAAAAAGGTGGCTCACCACCACCTTCTCAAGGGTAATTAGGGATGGGCAATAAATGCTGGCCTTGCCAGCGAAGCCACATTCCGTGAATGAATTTTAAAAGAGAGTCTATCAATGTGCTCCTGAAGTCTTACTATCCGCCTCATTTCTGAGTTTCGTGTCATCTGCAAATTTTGAAATGATGCCCTGTATACCCAAGTCCAGGTTATTAATATATCAAAAAGAGCAGTGGTCCTAATACCGACCCCTGGGGAACACCACTGTATACTTCCTTCCAGTCTGGAAAAACAACCGTTCACCACTGCTCTCTGCTTTCTGTCCCTTAGCCAATTACGTATCCATGCTGCCACTCCCTTTAATTCCATGGGCTTTCATTTTGCTAACAAGTCTAACCAAGTCGTAGAGTTGGTTGCCATGGGATACGTATAAATTGGATTATTTTGGCAAGTATCTTTGGACTTGTGATTTACCTCTGGCATGTCAGTATTGACATGCCCTACCTTCCTCATCGCCATTCTGTGACCAAGATTGCCAATCCTGGGGAATTTCCCATATTTAATGCAGTATTTTTCTGGGGCCACGCAGTGTAATTGTTCCCCACACACATTTCCGGTACAGGTAGGGCATTAATTGGAGGTAAACTCTGAATATACTCTTGCTTCCTCCAGCTCTGAAGACGAGTTAGACATTCTCCTCCATGGCACGCCTGAACGCAAACGCAAACTGATCAAGGAGTACTTAACGGGGGAAAGCGAGTCCAGCGATGATGAATTTGAGAAAGAGATGGCAGCAGAGCTGGATTCCACCATGAAGGTCATCGAGGGCAGCTGGGCGTTAACAGCTGAAGGTATGTTCAGAGCTTTTCAATGCTTCTCCTCTCAATTAAAATACCGTGCTAGGAATATTTTATGTCATTCCCCTGTCTCCGGTTTTACCCTCAGGTTTTAATAAATTAAACTCCGCAGATGGTTATTTTCTCGAGCGAGTATTTAAATAGATTTCTGGGTGAGCCACTGACCTTTCACCTGTGTGACCTCCAGCTCAAACTAATGGGACGCAAGTCTGCTGTGTATCCAAACTCTCAACTCGGATCCCTCATGAGCACGAACCCACTGAACAAAACTGTCCCAAACTGCGCACCGATTGCAAGTGAATTAACCGTCTTTGCGGATTCAGATTGTTAACGTGGAAAATTTCAAAATAACAGCTTTCTTGGGGCTGGTGCACATTGGGACAGTGTAGAGGGAGCTTTACTCTGTATCTAACCCGTGCTGTCCCTGCCCTGGGAGTGTTTGATGGGACAGTGTAGAGGGAGCTTTACTCTGTATCTAACCCGTGCTGTACCTGTCCTGGGAGTGTTTGATGGGACAGTGTAGAGGGAGCTTTACTCTGTATCTAACCCGTGCTGTCCCTGCCCTGGGAGTGTTTGATGGGACAGTGTAGAGGGAGCTTTACTCTGTATCTAACCCGTGCTGTACCTGACCCGGGATTGTTTGATGGGACAGTGTAGAGGGAGCTTTACTCTGTATCTAACCCGTGCTGTACCTGACCCGGGATTGTTTGATGGGACAGTGCAGAGGGAGCTTTACTCTGTATCTAACCCGTGCTGTCCCTGCCCTGGGAGTGTTTGATGGGACAGTGTAGAGGGAGCTTTACTCTGTATCTAACCCGTGCTGTACCTGCCCTGGGAGTGTTTGATGGGACAGTGTAGAGGGAGCTTTATTCTGCTTCTGACCTGTGCTGTACCTGCCCTGGGAGTGTTTGATAGGACAGTGGAGAGGAACCTTTATTCTGCTTCTGACCTGTGCTGTACCTGCCCTGGGAGTGTTTGATAGGACAGTGGAGAGGAACCTTTATTCTGCTTCTGACCTGTGCTGTACCTGCCCCGGGAGTGTTTGATGCTGACGAGTTCCATTCCTCGCACCAACAGTCCATGCCTTAATGAGTATAATTTTCACGTAGAAAAGCAATTTTAACCTGCTGTTGTCACCCTGATCCTTCATCTTGTCAGGTGCTTCCTCCAGTATCGGAGGCTGTCAGTCCCGAGCTGTTCCCGAGCCGCAGTACTACGATGAGGTGTACTTCGACTCAGACTCTGAGGCTGAAGATGAACAGGGTAAGATTCCGCTTATTCTGCTGCCTTACTTGCAGCTGGAAGACCTTCAAACCCGGGAACCTGCACAATGACGCGGACTTTGTTTCAGGACTAAGAGGTTCGTGTGCTCCCCGTATCAGACCTCTGGTGCTTTCAGATAATGGATCCGGTTTACCCGGAGCCTGATGTCGTTTGGATTCCTGGGTTCACTTTAGTTTCATTTTGGTTCAGAATGGTTTATTATTGTTAATGTGGAGGAAACTCTGAGCACTGGCCTTGGAGCCCCAGGCTAGGGACAAGGAAAGAACATCAGCCAGGATTCCTAACCCTGGTCGCTGTCCAGTGATACCTGCTGCAAAGGGTGGATTCCAGGCTTGCAGTGATGACTTCTGCAGTCAAATAGCCTGCCAACACCCACTGTTGAGGGTCAGGCATGAAGATAGATCACTTGGGCAAGGTAGTAAGGACTGCCGGCTCCGTGGAAGTATGTCCCAGTGAGGGTTAGCATCTTCAGAGGGAGAAGAGAAAATGGGGAAGATGGGGGGACTGATGGCTACAAACGGCCCACAATCAGTGGGGTTGGATTTAGGTAGTGCTGCTGTAAACTTTGCAGGACGGGCGGGGCTCGGGGTCCCTCGGCGGGGGTCAGGGTCCCTCGGCGAAAGTCGAGGGTGGAGGGTTGGGTCCAGTTCGAGGTCTTAACTTCACATCCACAGCCTGCAGTCTTGCTCCCAGGCCTCTGCCAGCACCATTGCTGCTGTGAGCACTCGCGTGTGCAGAAGTGACTCGGAAGAGTGGCCTGCCTCTTTGTTCACCATCTTGTGAGCAGTGCCTGGTCCCAGCTCGATGCTTTCCCGAGGGCAGGAATTCTGTGTATCTGAAGGATTGAGTGAGCTCAGCTGGAGTAACCTGTCTTCAGATTTCAATAAATGTGCCGGCCAGAAGTGTTCTGTTTTTGTTACCCAGCAGATGTCCTTGAGCTAAGTCTCTTCCCCTGCAATCGCTGCTCCAGCCACATCTCGTGAAGAATGTGCAACAGCGACTTGATCGGAAACAACGTGAGCTACAAATTTGGAGGGACTGAGAGGTGTTGTGGAGCCACGAGCCGCTGGCAAATCACGACCTCAGCCTTTCTAATGGAGCACGGGGGTTCCCCGTCACCCGAGTAGCCTCATAGGGACAGAAAACCATGTAGGGCTTTCCATGTGGATAATACAGGTGTGATAGTGTAGTGGTAATTTACTGGGCTAATAATCCAGAGAACATGAGTTCAAATCCCACCATGGCCGTTTGAGAATTTGAATTCCGTTTAAAACTAATCTGTAAATAAAAAGTGACCATGAAGCTGTTGGATTATTGTAAAAACCCAACAAGTTCACTGATGTCCTTTAGGGAGGGAATCCTGCCGTCCTTTCACAGTCTGGCCTCCACGTGACTCCAGTCCCACACCAATGTGGTTAGTTCTTCACTGCCCTCTGAAGTGGCCTCGCAAGCCATTCAGTTGTATTAAACCGCTACAAAGAAGGCTCACCACCACATTCTATGGGGAACTATGATGCGGAGATGCCGGTGTTGGACTGGGGTGGACAAATGTGAGAAGTCGCACAACACCAGGTTATAGTCCAACAGTTTTATTTGAAATCACAAGCTTTCGGAGCGCTGCTCCTTCGTCAGGTGACTTCACCTTCGGAGCGCTGCTCCTTCGTCAGGTGACTTCACCTTCGGAGCGCTACTCCTTCGTCAGGTGACTTCACCTTCGGAGCGCTGTTCCTTCGTCAGGTGACTTCACCTTCGGAGCGCTGTTCCTTCGTCAGGTGACTTCACCTTCGGAGCGCTGTTCCTTCGTCAGGTGACTTCACCTTCGGAGCGCTGCTCCTTCGTCAGGTGACTTCACCTTCGGAGCGCTACTCCTTCGTCAGGTGACTTCACCTTCGGAGCGCTGCTCCTTCGTCAGGTGACTTCACCTTCGGAGCGCTGCTCCTTCGTCAGGTGACTTCACCTTCGGAGCGCTGCTCCTTCGTCAGGTGACTTCACCTTCGGAGCGCTGCTCCTTCGTCAGGTGACTTCACCTTCGAGCTGTTCCTTCGTCAGGTGACTTCACCTTCGAGCGTGCTCCTTCGTCAGGTGACTTCACCTTCGGAGCGCTACTCCTTCGTCAGGTGACTTCACCTTCGGAGCGCTGTTCCTTCGTCAGGTGACTTCACCTTCGACTTCCTTCGGAGCGCTACTCCTTCGTCAGGTGACTTCACCTTCGGAGCGCTGTTCCTTCATCAGGTGACTTCACCTTCGGAGCGCTGCTCCTTCGTCAGGTGACTTCACCTGACGAAGGAGCAGCATTCCGAAATCTTGTGATTTCAAATAAAGCTGTTGGACTATAACCTGGTGTTGTGCGACTTCTCACATATGGGGAACTAGGGATGGGCAATAAATGCCCAGCGACGTCCACATCCCGAGAATGGATAATAATACAAAAAAAATTACTCTTTCTACAGAAATGTGAGCCAAAAGTTCTGATCAGCATCATTTTTGTTTCTTTTGTAAATGAGAGGATTGCTTTGGAGTGAATGCAGTCCCCTAGCCTTCCCTTCCCTGCAATTCAAGAATGAATTTAATGATTTAAAGCTGGTTTTGGTTTACTGCTGGTTGACTAATGGGTGAACGGGCTCACCTTCACTTGGACAGCCCCACTAAACGTTGCCCTAATCCTTGCAGAAGAATGTGATTCAAGGAAGAAACGCAAGAAGAGGCAGAAGGTTCTGACAAACGATGAGCTGTTGTACGACCCAGATCAAGATGACCGTGACCAGGCCTGGGTCGACATGCAAAGGAGAGGGTGAGTGAACCGTTTCTCTTTGCTTCGTGTTGAAGGAGGGCCTTTCTCCTGGTGAGGTGGCGGCTGACCTCTATCAGCAAGAGACTGGAGTGCCTGAGCTTCTGGGATGTTTGAACGCACGCTGCTGGACTGGCTTCCAGTACCTCATTCCAAACAGCGAGCTGTGAAGATTTACCAGACCTGCCTCAGTTCCTAATCTAACTTTGATGACAGTAGGACAATTCTTGGCTTCCATCCTCACTGCCCGAGGTCTCCTCCTTAGCATCAACTTCTTGAGGTGATCTCCATGGTGCCAGCTCATTAGGGTTTTGGAATAAGTTTTGCATCGCACAATGTTTTAGAATTGGATGTTGCCATCCTGGGTTTGAAATCCCAGTCGGTTGTTTTTTTTGATGAGGTGGGTATTAATCTGGGCAGCTCAGCCTGTGGCTGAAGGAAGGGGGGAAATTGGTTGAGACTCAGACACTGTCTCCCCCCTGTGCTTTCGAGGATAACCTGGGGTGGTTGGAAGGGCGAGCTGAGGACAGTGGAGGGACACTTGGGCAATGGGCAAGGACGAGGATGGAAGCTAAAGAAACAGCAGTCCCCAGGAGCCTGTGGCATTGAAAGTAACTGACATAGGGGTCCGAGTCTCAAAACTACAGCGGGGACTGAACTACAGGGAAATATAAGATATGGTGCTCACAGTTTACTTTATGATCCCAAATCATGTGGCCTCGCCAGTGTATGAGATTGTTCTGTCACTGATCGAGAAGATCTGAGGTGGTAAATTTTGTTTAAAAAAAAATAAAAGTAATAATTGTACTTTGTATGGGGGAAAGCTGGGTGATGTGGAAGAGCAGAGGGATTTGGGGATTCAGGGTCACGTTAAAAGCAGCACCTCAAGTGTATCAGGCCATAGAGAAAGCTAATGGAATTAAAATTTTATGGCAAGAGGTATAGAATATTACAAAGTATTTACAACACAAACAGGCCATTTGGCCCAACAGGTCCATGCAGGCATTTGTGCTCCACACGAGCCTCCTCCCACCCCTCTTCATCTCACCCCATCAACATATCCTTCTATTCCCTTCTCCTTCATGTGCTTATCTAGCTTCCCCTTAAATGCATCTATTCTATTCGCCTCAACCACACCCTGTGGGAGCGAGTTCCACATTCTCACCACTCTCTGGGTAAAAGCGATTCTCCTGAATTCCCTATTGGATTTATTAGTGACTATCTTATATTTATGGCCCCTAGTTCCAGTCTCACCCGCAAGTGGAAACATCTCTACGTCTACCCTATCAAACACTTTCATAATTACATGGAATATACAGCACAGAAACAGGCCATTCGGCCCAACCAGTCCATGCCGGCGTTTATGCTCCACTCGAGTTTCTTCCCATCCTTCATCATCTAACTCTATCAGCATATCCTTCTATTCCCTTCTCCCTCATACGCTTCTCTAGCTTCTGTAAGCCGTGCGGAATTACCCCTCGCCCCACCCAACAGGTTATAGAGTTCGGACTTGAGACTTATGAGAAATTACACCAGACACACGGGTTCAGCCTTTAACCTTTTATTGTTCCGAAGACAGATTCAAAACCCCCAACCACTATTTGAACAGTTCACCAATAATATTACAAGAAACCATACATACAACCACCCGCCAATGATCGGTCCAGCATTGATTGTAGGTCCTCGTAAGCGAAAAGACTGGCCAGGCCCCTCCTTCCTCTGACTGCAGCCTGATCCTCGTAGGCGAGATGACTGGCCAAGCCACCTTCTTCTGACTGCAGTGCTGATATTCTTTAGCCACCGTGCTTTATACAGCTTTCCTTGCCTTTGGCATTAACGGGATTGAAGGCCGATAAATCCCCAGGGCCTGATAATCTACATCCTAAGGTACTTAAGGAAGTGGCCCTAGAAATAGTAGATGCATTGCTGGTCATCTTTCAAAATTCTATAGACTCTGGAACAGTTCCCATGGATTGGAGGGTAGCTAATGTAACCCCACTATTTAAAAAAGGTGGTAGAGAAAAAACGGGGAATTATAGACCGGTAAGCCTGACATCGGTAGTGGGCAAAATGCTAGAGTCCATTATAAAAGATGTAATAGCAGAGCACGTGGAAAACAGTGACAGGATCGGACAAAGTCAACATGGATTTACAAAAGGTAAATCATGCTTGACTAATCTACTGGAATTTTTTGAGGATGTAACTGGTAGAATAGATAAGGGAGAACCAGTGGATGTGGTGTATTTGGACTTTCAGAAGGCTTTCGATAAGGTCCCGCATAAGAGATTAGCGTGCAAAGTTAAAGCACATGGGATTTGGGGGTAAGGTACTGACTTGGATAGAGAACTGGTTGGCAGAGAGGAAGCAAAGAGTTGGAATAAACGGGTCTTTTTCCGAGTGGCAGGCAGTGAGTAGTGGGGTACCGCAGGGATCGGTGCTAGGACCCCAGCTATTCACAATATATATTAATGATCTAGACGAGGGAACTAGATGTAATATCTCTAAGTTTGCAGACGACACAAAGCTGGGTGGGCGTGTGTGCTGTGAGGAGGATGCAGCGAAACTCCAGTATGATTTGGACAGGTTGGGTGATTGGGCAGATGCATGGCAGATGCAGTATAATGTGGATAAATGCAAGGTTATCCACTTTGGTGGCAAAAACAAGAAGACAGATTATTATCTGAACAGCAATAGATTGGGAAAAGGGGAAGTGCAACGAAATCTGGGAGTCCTTGTGCACCAGTCGCTGAAGGTAAGCATGCAGGTGCAGCAGGCGGTTAAGAAGGCAAATGGTATGTTGGCCTTCATAGCGAGGGGATTCGAGTACAGGAGCAAGGATGTCTTGCTGCAGTTGTACAAGGCCTTGGTGAGACCACACCTTGAGTATTGTGTGCAGTTTTGGTCGCCTTATCTGAGGAAGGATGTTCTTGCCATGGAGGGAGTGCAGCGAAGATTCACCAGACTGATACCTGGGATGGCAGGAATGACGTATGAAGAGAGATTGGGTCGATTAGGCTTATATTCGCTAGAGTTTAGAAGAATGAGAGGGGATCTCATTGAAACTTTATAAAATTCTAACAGGACTAGACAGACTAGATGCAGGAAGGATGTTCCCGATGGCGGGGGAGTCCAGAACCAGGGGGTCACAGTCTAAGGATAAGGGGTAAGCCATTTAGGACTGAGATGAGGAGGAATTTCTTCACCCAGAGAGTGGTGAACCTGTGGAATTCTCTACCACAGAAGGCAGTTGAGGCCAATTCATTAAATATATTCAAGAAGGAGTTCGATATATTTCTTAAGGCTAAAGGGATCAAGGGATATGGGGAGAAAGCAGGGACAGGGTACTGAATTTGGATGATCAGCCATGATCTCATTAAATGGTGGAACAGGCTCGAGGGGCCGAATGGCCTACTCCTGCTCCTATCTTCTATGTTTCTATGCTATTAAATCAATCTTTCAGAGATAGTGAAACGTTCCTTTAATGTTGGTTTGAGCTGTCAAACTTTCACACTCACACATCCTGTGTGGCTATCCATCAGTTTGTCCTTATCACAGCCCAAAATTGTTCATTCACTCCTAAAGTTTACAAAGGTGGCAGAAAACCCCTTGGTTCGGTTCATGAGTTACGTCGTATTCTGCATTTCAAAACTTCAAAGGTTTGACTTCTCACCTCAGAAAAGTCACCAGAGACACGATGTCTACAATACTAAGGGGGTTTGTTTATCTCTGTTGTCTCTGACTACCCCCTGCAGTCACAACCATGTTTCCTGCCTTATCAGTGAAAGACTGGTTTGCCGGAAGCCAAGCGCAAGCAGCGCACGTCAACCCAAGCACCCCACCCACCCGCCCCTTCAACCACCGTCTGCCCCACCTGTGACAGAGACTGTAGGTCCCGCATTGAACTCATCAGTCACCTGAGAACTCATTTTTAATGTGGAAGCAAGTCATCCTCAGTTCCGAGGGACTGCCTAAGAAGAAGAAGAATATGTGACCTCCCTATTCTTCCTATCAAAATGTAATGCCTCACACTTATCTATGTTGAAGTTCATTTGGCAATTACACGCCCATTCTGCAAGTTTATTAATGTATTCCTGTATTTTGTCGCAGTCCTCCCCTCTATAAACCTTAGTCATGAGTCTACTACCTTAGCGAACGCCTTTTGGAAATCCAACTATATTACGTCTACTACATTACCCTTATCTACCCTTTCTGTTCCAGAATATAAAAGCCAAGATGTAATGGTGAATCTATAGAAAACCTCAGTAAGATCTAACTCCCAACATTCTTCTTTTGCAGGTATCGTGGGCTTAATAACCGTTCAAACCAGTCAGAAACCACCCCTGTTCCAACCAGCGATGCGGTTCTGAACTGTCCAGCCTGTATGACAACCCTGTGCCTGGACTGCCAGCGGTAAGCAGCAGCCATCAGCCAGTGTGTTAACGATTTAGACTTTGGAATCAAAAACACCATTTCTAAATTTGCGGATAACACCAAATTGGGGGGATAATCAATACTGAGGAGGAATGCAAAAAATTACAGGAGGACATTAATAAACTTGCAGAATGGGCATATAATTGAAAATGAAGTTCAACACAGATAAATGTGAGGTATTACATTTTGGTAGGAAGAATAGGGAGGTCACATTACTTGGAGGGTGAGAGTCTAGGTGGGGTAGAGGAGCAAAGGGATCTCGGAGTACAAATACACAAATCACTAAAAGTAGCGCCACAGGTTAACAAGGCCATAAAGAAAGCAAACCAAGCACTGGGGTTTATTTCTAGAGGGATAGAATTGAAGTAGTGAAGTAATGCTAAACCTGTATCGAACCTTGGTTAGACCACACTTGGAGTACTGCGTACAATTCTGGTCGCCAGAAAGGATATAGAGGCACTGGAGAGGGTACAGAGAAGATTTACAAGGATGATACGAGAAAAGCAAGACTATACCTATCGGGAAAGGATGAACAGGCTGGGTCTCTTTTCGCTTGAAAAAAGAAGGCTGAGGGGGTGACCTAATAGAGGTTTTTAAAATTATGAACGGTTTTGATAGAGTGGATACAGAGAGAATGTTTCCACTTGTGGGGAAGAGCAAAACTAGAGACCATCAATATAAGACATCAGCAACAAATCAATAGGGAATTCAGAAGAGACTTCTTTACCCAGAGAGTGGTGAGAATGTGGAACTCGCTACCACAGGGAGTGGTTGAAGCGAATAGTATAGATGCATTTAAGGGGCGGCTAGACAAGCATATGAGGGAGAAGGGAATAGAGGGTTATGCTGATAGATTTAGATGAGGAAAGACAGGAGGAGGCTGGAGTGGAGCATAAACGCCGGCATGGACTGGTTGGGCCAAATGGCCTGTTGCTGTGCCTTATATCCTATGTACTCCTATGTAGTGTGCAGATGCCAGGCTTGTACTGGAGCTGGCCAGAATTCCCCAGGTTCTGGCCGCTGGGCTAGGGAGGGGTTCCCGGTCCGGATCAGTGTCCAGGAGCACCTGCATGTGTGTGGATACCAGGTGAGATTAGATCCAGATGGCAGTGATACTCCCAACTGTGCAATGATCTGCCAACAGTCTCTGTCTTGGATCACGAGTGAGAAGGCAGAGGAATAAGCGGAACTTGAGGATCTGTTACCCCAGCAAGAGTCAGCACCTTCAGGGGCGGAAGGGGGGAAACACCCGCTCAAACATCGTTAGAGTTGGTACTGCTGTTTGATTTGTCTCACTTGTGGTCGACCCAAAAATGATAGGGACCTAAACTAACGTTAAGAACATAAGAAATAAGAGCAGGAGTAGGCCATACAGCCCCTCGAGCCTGCTCCACCATTCAATAAGATCATGGCTGATCATCGACCTCAACTCCACTTTCCCACCAGACCTCCATATCCCTTGATTCCCCTAGAGTCCAACAATCTATCTATCTCAGCCTTGAATATACTCAAAGACTCAGCATTCACAGCCCTCTGGGGCAGAGAATTCCAAAAATTCACAACCCTCTGAGTGAAGAAATTCCTCCTCATCTCAGTCTTCAATGGCCTACCCCTTATCCTGAGACTATGCCCCCTAGTTCTAGACCACTCAGCCTGGGGAAACAACCTCTCAGCATCTACCTTGTCAATCCCCTTCAGAATCTTGTATGTTTCAATGAGATCACCTCTCATTCTTCTAAACTCCAGAGTATAGGCCCCTTCTACACAATCTCTCATCATAGGACAGCCCTCTCATCCCAGGAATCAATCTAGTGAACCTTCGTTGCACCGCCTCCAAGGCAAGTATATCCTTCCTTAGATAAGGAGACTAAAACTGTGCACAGTACTCCAGGTGTGGTCTCACCAAGGCCCTGTACAATTGTAGCAAGACTTCCTTACTCTTATACTCCTGCATGCTAGCTTTCTGTGTTTCTTGCATGAGGACACCTAAATCTCTCTGAACACCAACATTTGAAAGTTTCTCACCATTTAAAAAATATTCTGTTTTTCTATTCTTCCTACCAAAGTGAATAACCTCACATTTCCCCACATTATACTCCATCTGCCACCTTACTGCCCACTCACTTAGACTATCTATATCCCTTTGCAGACTCTTTGTGTTCTCCTCACAGCTTACTGTCCCACCTAGGACACTCTAATAAGGTATCTCAGCCCAACTTCCATCATCGTGTTGTGTCCTTGTAAAGAATCAGTTTAAACTCTGCCGCTGTTTCTTTAAGGTGGAGCCCTCCAGTATAGTTTAATACCCACTCCTTTTATTTGTTGAAGTAAATTAGTTTGTGTGTAAACCAATGTATCGAGAGGGTATTGAGGAGAGGCAATGTCTGATTTACATTCATGGGGGGGGGTGGATGGGGTTTGTGTGACGGGGGGGGGGGGATGGGGTTTGTGTGACGGGGGGGGTTGATGGGGTTTGTGTGACGGGGGGGGGTGGATGGGGTTTGTGTGACGGGGGGGGGGGTGGATGGGGTTTGTGTGACGGGGGGGGTTGATGGGGTTTGTGTGACGGGGGGGGGG